>PVHP010016976.1:0-35107 GCA_004024765.1 Zapus hudsonius | reverse complement strand
AGCAGAAACTCAGACTCCCTCCACCCTCCCCACACACATGCAAAGAAAGAAAGAAAGGAAGAAAGGAAGAAAGAAAGAAAGGAAGGAAGAAAGGAAGAAAGGAAGAAAGGAAGAAAGGAAGAAAGAAAGAAAGAAAGAAAGAAAGAAAGAAAGAAAGAAAGAAAGAAAGAAAGAAAGAAAGAAAGAAAGAAAGAAAGAAAAAGAAAGAAAGAAAGAAAGAAAGAAAGAAAGAAAGAGGGCTGGAGAGGTGGCTCAACGGTCAAGACACTTGCCTCCAGTGCCTAAGGCCCCAGGTTCAATTCCCCAGTACCCACATGCCAGACCCACAAGGTGGTGGCCCTGGTTCTCTCTCTCTCTCTCTCTCTCTCTCTCTCTCTCTCTCCTTGAAAATGAATAAAAAAAATTTAAAAAAATTTCAACCCAATATTGTGTGTTGTTCTTACATATAAATCCAATTGTTGGGCTGGAGAGATGGCTTAGCAGTTAAGGTTCATTTCCCAGATATACCCATGTAATGCCAGATGCACAAAGTGGTACATGCATCTGAAGTTCATTTGCAGTGGCTAGAGGCCCTGGTGCACCTTTTCTCTGTGTGCCTCTTGCTGCTTGCAAATAAATAAATAAAATAATTTTTAAAGATTCAATTGTTTTGCATATTGATTTTTAAAAAATACTTTTTTATTTATTTGCAAGCAGAGAGATCATACATACATACATAAATACATACAGAGAGAGAGAGAGAGAGAGAGAGAGAGAGAGAGAGAGAAGAAATCCAGAGACAGGTGCCACCTTATGCATCTGGCCTATGTGGGTACTGGGGAATTGAACCCGGGTCCTTAGGCACTGGAGATAAGTGCCTTAACCACTGAGCCATCTCTCCAGCCCTGCATATTGATTTTTTTTATCCTATCAACATACTAAGCTGGTCTCAGAAACCAGAATGACCTAGCCTGTTTTTGTTGTTGTTGTTGTTGTTTTTGATTTTGTGTTTTCCATTAACCTCTAAGAAGTTTGTAATGTCTATGACAATGAGTTGACTTCTATTTTTCTGTCCTCTATGACACACTGAAAAAGAGTATAAATTCTCTGAGTGTCAGAAGAAAATGATAGACTTTGGGGTGCTATAGTTATTATTGATGGTATACTGTATGTTAAAGGAACAGCCAGTTTAGCCTTAAAGTGAAGTTACTAATTGTAGCTGGCCTCATAGAGCAATACTCCTGCCTCAGGCTCCTGAGTGCTGTAATTATAGGCATGCACTACAATGCCTGGTATGTTGGAGACTAGATTTCAACACGTGAGCTTTGGAAGGGTGCAAACAGTAAGACCATAGCTGCTAGGTCTTAGGAGTCTCACTGTAAGTGTCTTCCAGCAGCCATAGAGACAGCTGGTGATTCGGGCTGAACACCAAAGCCAGGAAGGAAGAATATCTCAAAGATAAAGGAAGAAGAGTGGCATAGATTGTTATTAACAATCTCATGGAGCACACACGTGTGTAAGTATGACTTCATTCAGAAAGCCCAGGGGTATCAGTGAGCAGTGTGTGCTGTATCACATAAGGTACAGTCAGCTTTGTGTTGCTGGGACAAACATCCAACCAGAAGCAGCTTATGGGAAGAAGGGAGTTTATTTCAGCCCTACAAATGTCAGGGGAATTCCATCAAATTGAGGGAGAAGCTGGCTCCCTTCCATTGATCGATAGCAGAAAGAACCATTAAACAGACAGCACCACAAAACTGCCAGAGCTCCAAGTACTCTGAACACACCTAATAGGGCTGCACTCCAAGATCCACCATGACCAGTGACACCTGTAGCAAGGATCTGCCTGCTAGGGGCTGAAAAGTTGCAAGTTCAATTTTAACAAAACTCCTGAGTCTATAAGGCCATACATTCAAACTATCATTCAAACGACCAAAACATGTTTCCCCAAGCACAGTACATGTCCACCACTGGCAAATGGCCCTGGGAGTGGTGTCAGAGTTGAGTAGTGCAGTGGTGGACCAAGAAGTCTACCTCTGTGACGTTTTTAAGTTGATTTAAACAGATGGAAGTTACTACATTAAACATCAAATCACCACTGTCAATATAATAGGATATGAAACAAACACTCATCAGGAGAGGAGTGCTTAGATGAATGGCCCCAGGTAGTATCCATAAAAGGAAATTCTACATAGCTATTAAAATGCTTGAAATAGATTTATAGCTATTCTAGTATCAATATAAAAAGCTCTCCAAGACATGTTGGGCAAAAATTCAAGATGCAACATAGTGTATAAAAACTAGTATCATATAAAAAGTTTAATTATATAACAGCTAGGTATGGTGGTGCAAATTTAATCCCAGTACTCAGGAGGCTGAGGTAGGAGAATCGCCATGAATTCAAGGCCAACCTGGACTACACTCCAGGTCAATCCTGGCCTACAGTTTGATCCTGCTCTCCTCAAAAATCATGTAACAGCTAGATATAGAGAAACACACATCTATGTACACACATATATATATATATATATATCTGTCTCTCTATAACTATATATCTTTATAGGAAGATATGTATCTATATATAGCTATATATCTATATAGGCACATATATATATGTGCTTAGAGTATCTCAGGAAAGCCACATTAAGAAAGCTGGAAATTATCTGGGTTGGATGGCTTGCTCAGTGGCTAAAGGCACATGCTTTACACACGTGCTGACTGGAGCCTGGATCCCCAGCACTCACATAATTCCAGGCATGTAATCTCAGTGCACTACAGCAATGGGAAACAGGCCAGATAGTCTCTCTCTCTCTCTCTCTCTCTCTCTCTCTCTCTCTCTCTCTCTCTCTCTCTCTCTCTCTCTCTCACACACACACACACACACAATCTACACAAGTAATCATAATTTTAAAATTCAAGAAAGAAAACTAGAGAGCTGGTGGCAGGAGTGAGAGGAATGTGTTTCACAGGATATCATTTTCACAGTTGAATTACGCATGATGTATTACCTCTAAAATAATCATGAAGAGTGGGCTGGAGAGATGGCTTAGAGGTTAAGGCACTTGCCTGCAAAGCCTACTCATCTGATTCCCCAGTACCCACATAAAGCCAGATGCACAAAGTAGCGTGTGCATCTGGAATTTGTTAGCAGTGATTAGAGGCCCTGGTGTACCCAGTCTCTCTCTCTCTCTCTCTCTCTCTCTCTCTCTCTCTCTCTCTCTCTCTCTCTCTCTCTCTCTCTCTCTCCTTGCAAAATAAAATAAAATAATCATGAAAGAAAAAGTGAACTCTTGGAAGCCAGCTACGATAAAAATAAAACAGGTATTGAGTGGTACAGTACCATGTGGAAAGACCACTGTCTGTACCTTGCAAAGCACTGTTCTGGCCTCCTGAAAGATGCCAGCTTGTGTCGACTGAGTGCGACCTCCACCAGGCATGATTCCAGGAGCATCACACCGTTCACCACATTTAATCCCTCTCAGCAACCTTAATAGGAGGCTACTGTGACTGTCACCATCTTATAAGTGAGAGACTTGAGATACATCCAGGGTAAGTAATCTGCCCAGAGTAACACAGCCCGTGAGAAAAGGTAACAGTTTATGAAAAGCACCTGGGTCAAACTTCTCAACCCTGGTTCAACCACTTACTCCATGCTAAGTGCTTGTTGGAATAGGGAGAATCCTCTGTCTGCCTTCACTATCGAGGTGGCCCAGGAATGAATGGCACCTATATTTTTTTTTACAAAGACCTGTGGACAATTATAGACGATGAGAAGTAGGACACTCTCCACCCTCCACTGGGTGCCCTGCCACCCGTAAACATAAATATGTTAGCTGTGAAATTAAATGGGCATTTATTATGCAAAACTCTTTAGTTTTAACCTGCCTTTGAGTGCATCTTCATGAAGACGGCCTAAGTGTCCCTTTGTTTCCAACCCTTGTAGTCAAGAGTACTTGTTGAACCTTGATGAGAAGTACATGCAGTGGCGAACAATTATGAAATCTACCAAATGGTTTTGGAGGAGAATCTTGGCATTGAAAGATGGCTCACGCGTGATGTCAACACCTACAGCCTGCTATTCACAGAGCTGTGGGGATGCACTGCCTGGCCCACCAAGCCATGGTCCAGCCCCGTGGTGCTCAGAGGGAGCAAGGATTTGGTGTTTCAGCAAGTGTGTCCCCTTGGAGAGCTCCTCTTATTGTCTATAGAGGCATAATTCCAGAGACTTATCTGGGGCACAAATTCAATGATTTCCCAAATTCAATGATTCCCAGGAAAATTGTAGGTATATACGAGCAGGGAGACAGAGTGAGCCCATCTCCTTATTGGGTGCCTCTATCATTTCATATTCTGCTACAAAGCTAGTATTCTGGCTATTGTTTAGCTTTCTAGTAACACAGATAATCTCAAGACCCATTTATTAGTTGTTGGTTTCTCTGATTTGAAACAAAATGTGGAGGTCTATTTTTATTTATTTTATTTTTGGTGCCAAGGATTGAAAAAAGGATTTTTGTTTGTGTGTTTGTTTTTGTTTTTCAAGGCAGGGTCTTGCTCTAGCCCAGGCTGACCTGGAATTCACTATGTAGTCTCAGGGTGGCCTTGAACTCATGGTGATCCTCCTACCTCTGCCCCACAAGTGCTGGGATTAAAGGCGTGTACCCCCATGCCCGGCTGAAAAGAGGATCTTATGCATGCGTTTCCTATGGGACCATCTACTTCTTCTTGTCTACGAGCTGTGACAATGTCTTTGTGCAAAATGCTCTTGGTAATCTCATGCTTTCATGCATTAGTCAGTGTTCACCAGGTTGGGAAGGGGTGGCTATGTTTGGGAACTGGTTTAGGAGATTGTGGAGGATATCAGTCTTTTCCTAAATCCTTCAGCTGAGTGGATGAGGTCCACCCACAATATACATGTTTGGATATAATTTTAGTATGTCCTGCAAGGGGGCTGGAACATCTTCAGTGTGCTCTTGAAGTGGTGGAATCTTTATGGGGTGGGATTTAGTGCAGAGTACTGAGGTCACTGTGGGTGCTTCCACTCTGGAGGGATTAACAAATCTCATGGGATACTGGGAAATTCTCATAGGAGTGTGTTGTTATAAAGGTACCTGGGCCTTGATTCTTTCTCTGGCTACCTATGTCACATTGTGATCTCCCTCACAGGTTCTTCACCATCCTGAAGACATCTGCTTACGGGCCCTCCCCAGAGATCAAACCAGAGAACCATCTGACCTTGGACTTCCAGCCTCTGAAACTATTAACTAACAAAGCTCTTTCATTTACAGACTCTCCAGTCATGTGAATTTTGATAGTAATGGAAAATGCAATAAGAAAGCCTCAGCTACTTTATTGAACGTCCAGTGATTTAAATGTTGAATACATCTAAGAAAACTATTTCACAGCAACATCTAGACTTGTGATAATCAAATGGCCTACACCATGGCCCGACCCGAGGTGACACATAAAACTAAGTAACCTGACACTGTACCTCCCGCCAAGGATGAAGTCTCATCTTGTAGTTCTAGCCTTCCCACTTCTTGGTGACTTCTGTCCCCCCCCCCTCCTCTGCTTGTTTTTCTACTTCTTGTCCAACACAGTAGCTACTAGTTACACGTGGCCACATTTAAATTCAAATGTCAATTCTTACAATTAAATGAAAATTTCAGTTCCTCAGTTGCATTAGCCACCTCGGGTTGTCCAGTAGTCATAGGTGGCTAGTGGTAACCCAATCCAATAGAGCTGGATGGAATATTTCCATCATTGTGGAAAGTCCCAGTGGGTAGGGCTGCTCTAGATGGTTCTTCACTGTAACCTTAAATTATTATTTTTTTGTGTGAGACAAGGTCTTGATTTATATAGCGCAGGCTGACCTTGGATTCGGTATCACCTTACTTCTGCCTCCAAGTACTGAGATTACATGCATACACCACCCCACCAGACTGATCCACTATGCACAAGGACTTGGGATCAATCAAAAAAGAGTACATATATATATTTTGGGGGGGGTGTTTTTTGTTTGTTTGTTTGAGGTAGGGTCTCACTGGAGCCCATGCTGACCTGGAATTCACTATGTAGTGTCAGGGTGGCCTTGAACTCACAGTAATCCTCCTATCTTTGTCTCTCAAGTGCTGGGATTAAAGGCGTGTGCCACCAAGCCTGACTTTAAGATATAAAATTTTGATTTCAATGTATTTCCAAAAGTAATGTTTCTATTAATTAATTCAATTGTTCTTAAGCTATAGAAGCAATAATTTCATATAGTTCATCCTAAAATCCATATGACTACGTTTCCCTGTGCCATTTGCTTCAGAGTTATGAGGAGCTAATATTTTGAATTAGAATATTTCCATAGATTATCAGCTGCATGGCCTTCACAAACTTACTGTCCTGATTGTTTTTCCTCTTCTTAAAATGAAAGGTTGAAACTATGTGGTGTATGCCTGTAATTCCAGCTCTCCGAAGGGTGAGGTAGAAGGATTGCCATAAATCCAAGGCCAATCTGGTCTACATGGTGAGTTCCGGGAGTTTCAGGCCAGCCAGGGTTACTTAGCAAGACCTTGTTTCAAAAAAAAAACAAAAAACCAAAAAACAAAACCAAAGTAATCATAGCTTAATTAGCTTAAGGGGCTGTAGAAAAGATACACTGATTCTGAGTTTCTGAGATACACTGGAAGCCTTGACAATCCAGACGATCTCAGTGATTCACAGTTCAAGCATGTGAATACAGAGCTGCTTCAAAGACCTCTTTTCTGCCAGAAACTATCCCTGTAGTTTCTTCTAAAACCATGAGGAAGCTGAGGTGGGCACATGGACACAGCTGGGATTTGAGGACTGGGCAAGGTCACTGGTGATAAAACACTGAGCGATGGGGAAGCAGAAAGCAGACATCAGTTCTTCTAAGACAGAGAAACTGAAGACAAATATCATAAGAGATTGCTCCACCAAATTAAATATTCAAAGGGAAGAATTAATTTATTAAAAGTCTGTCACCATTTAGAATGCATAATTTTAGCATAAATACTTTAGAAATATTTCTTTCATTTGCTATGTATTAATGCTAATAAAGGGAGGTCCTTCATTTAAGATTTGTCATATATCATTAACGAATCAACCATAGAATGTAAATTTTAATTATTTTGAAATTTATTGTTTAATTATATTTAATTTTAGACTCTCTCTCCTAAAATGGCCTAATAAAAATTTAAGGGCTAATTGGCTGCTTCATCTGCTTACTGCGTACAATTTGCTGAAAAGAATTATTTGCTGAAAATAAGAATTGCTTGGAGATTTTTTTTCCTCTTAAAAAGTTCATCTGGGGGCTAGAGAGATGGTTCAGCAGTTAAAGCACTTGCTTGCAAAACCTAAGGACCTAGGGTTCGATTCCCCAGTACCCACATAAAGCCAGATAGATGCACAGGGTGGTGTACGCATCTGGAGTTCATTTGCAGTGCCTAGAGGCCCTGGCGTTTCTCTCTCTCTCTCTCTCTCTCTCTCTCTCTCTCTCTCTCTCTCTCTCTCTCTCTCTCATCTCCTTGCAAATAAATAAATAAATAAATAAATAAATAAATAAATAATATTTTTTAAAGTTCATCTGGGAAAGGCTTTGGACCTAAATAAAATATCCTAAAAATGTAAAGAATTTATTTTTTTATTATAATAAAATATATTATATATAATAATATCTTTATTATCCAAAATTAGATACACTGCATGAGCAAATCTTATGATGGTACCCACCCCCATTTTACTCCTCAGTGGGCATAGTGGATGAGTCCATGGAGAAGGAGATTATGAGGGTTATGAATAGCACCAGAGGTATCCAGGTTCCCCCCCACACACCTTTGTGTGTTGTTGCTGAGGGGGACAATGTCTCTGGATATTCTCCCCCACCATGGCTCTTACAATCTTTCCATCTCCTCTTCCGCTCAGTTCCCTGAGTCATGGTGGATGAGTTTTAGGTCTGCTTTACTGTTGAGATCTTAAGTGTCTCTGGGTTTCTGCTTAGGGCTGTGTTGGATATTATTGGTGTCTGTCTCTTTGACCTGTCCTAGGTTACCTGAGTTGTTGTGGTGATAGGTCTCTTGTTTATGTCATCACTTTCTCTGGTTTCTTCAGCAATAGGGTCTTACCTTTGGCCTGAGGCAGGTATTCAAGAGCTTTGACCAAGCCTGTCTTGTTTTGGGGAATTCATGGGTCTCTTTGATCAACAGTTCAGTGTGGAAAGGAATCAATGACTGGGACAGGGAGTTGCAGGTCTGATCTATTTTTCATGGAGTTAGGCTTCCTCCCCTTCTGTTCATGGCCCCTCTTACCAGGTGATGCCCACAGCTTCCTCAAGAGCTTACTGTATGAAATTATGGATTTTATGGTTTCCATTCATTATTGGTCTAGCTTATTGTATAAGTCCCCCAACCCTCTCATTCCTCCTCCCCCTTCCATCCCCTTTTGCGAGTCTCTTAATTTGCCTTCAGGTTTGCTTAGAGTTTAAGCATAACTAGTTAGGAACAGAATACGTGGGAGAATATGCAGCATTTGTATCTCTGATCTTGTGTGAATTCACTAAGTATGATTTGCTCCAAGTGGGTCCACTTTTCTTTAAATTTCATTATGTCATTTTTTTCTTTCAGCTCAACAGAATTCCATCATGTAAATGTACCACAACTTTGATATCTATTTATTCAGAGATGGGCATTTGGGTTGATTCTAATTCTTTTCCATTATGAATTGAGCTTTTATAAACATGGTTGGGCAAATGTCTCTGTGCTGAGGCATGAAATCTCGAGGGTAGATGCCTAGTAGAGGGATAACTGGGTCCATTGGTAACTCTAAGTCTATTCTATTCAGGACACTCCACACTGCTTTCCATAGTGATTGTACAAGTTTGTGATCCCATCAGCAGTGAATGAGGGTTTTTTTCCCCACCCCATCCTGCATCCTCACCAGCATTTATTTTTGTTGGATTTTTTAATGATTGCCATTCTGACTGAAGTATGGTGGAATCTCATTGTAGTTTTGATTTTCATTTCCCTGATGATTAAGGATGATGAACAGTTTCTTAAATGAGAATTGGCCATTTGTGTTTCCTCCTCTGTGAATTCTCTGTTGAGAGCAATGCCCCATTTTGTGAGAGGGCTGTTTGATTTTTTTTTTGAGTTCCTTGTAAGTTCTAGATATTAGACCTTTGTATTATAGCTGGCAAAAAATTATCTCCCAGTTTGATGGTGGTCTATTGGCTCTGAGTATGGTATGTTTGTCTGTACAGAAGCTTTTAAGTTTGATGAGATTTATTTTTTGAAAAGGTTGGTCCAAAAAAACTTTAGTCAAGCTATATACTTTTCTCATTGCTGTAATTAAATACTTCCTTCCTTCCATAGATCCAAGCAGAAGAAAAAACACCAGCAGCCAGCAAACACCAAAAAACAGGAAGCAGGGACCCCACCAGAGTTCACACTGCTCTCCACACCTTTGGGCTAGAATTCTATCTACCCCCAGTTACATCCCCCCTCTAGCAGGCTGCTGGGGACTCAAGTAGGAAGTTTAACCTTAAAAACTACCTGAGGCTATGGGGGACATACATTCAAACTACTACAGTATAGAAAATTGATATAGAAATCAAACATTTACTGATAATAAGTTGTGAAGAAATTTATTTAAACATAATGCTTTGATATGCATACAATTTTACCATTTATTGAAGACAAAAGTAATGTACCTACTAATGAGATGGATGTGCTTGTTGATACAATATAATCCAAAGATATATTAATTTGATACTTGCATGCTGAGAAATGATTGTAGAAAAATATTAAGACTTTGTTGCTGTAATTAAATCATTGTTCCTAGAAAAGCATTACATTTCCATAAAACCTACAATTCATAACATATCACAGCTTCAAACCAGAGCCGAAGAGTTCTGGTTGGTGTTGCATGCTGTGACTGGCTTGTGCAGTGTAAAGGCTGCAGGCTGTTAAGCAAAGCTGTGGTGGTCAAGGCTGCGGTGGTCATGGGCAGAAACACGAACAATGTTGCCAGAAACACCTCAGGTTTATTCTGCATTTGATTTTGAATTGCTCTTTTGGTCATTGTGCATTCAGAAACCATTTATTGTTGTTGCCCATTTTTAAAAAATTATTTATTTGCAAGCTGAGACTGATAGAAGAGAGACAAGCAGAGAGAAGACCAGGCCCTCCAGCCACTGCAAATGAACTCGAGATGCATGAACTCCGGCCACTTTGTACATCTGGCCTTATGTGGGTACTGGGGAATTGAACCAGGGTCATTAGGCTTTGCAGGGAAGCTCTTTCATGGCTATCTCTCCAGCCCCCTATTGTTGACAAATTTTTTGTTATTGTGCAACCCCTATGGGGTCCACACCCAGTTTAAGAAGGTTTGGTTTAAGCCATACTTTGTATTTATGTAAAACTAGTGACAGAGAAAAGAAACGTGAAGGGTGTAGAAGTGACTACAGTCCCCTCACTGCCTTATGGGTTTTAGAGTAGTTGCCTCTCTTCAGGAAGCTTTTTACAATGTTGATAGAGACATTGGTAAAAGCTGATGCTTGTTATGTGCTGGGCCTTCTTATAAATGCTAACATGTGAACTGATCTAATGCTAAATTATCATACCACAGCCCGCTCAGTTCACAGGCGGTCAGACTCATAATTGGGCATTGGGGAGAGAGGATTTATGCCCAATGTGGCTTCAGAGGTTCTGTCCTGTTGGAGGCCTGTCCATCAGAGTTATGGCTACATAAACAAATGTCTGCTTCACAAGTAGCTAGTTATCAACCGAACCATTGTCTTCTCTGAAGGGTTGTGGCACCTGAAGCATTAAATATATTTTAAAGTCAACATATTCCAAGTCTGGGTTGTTCTACGGTTAGGGCCGCACACAGCTGACGGTTTTTTATTTTGCTTTTTAAGTGCCAATAGGGAAACAAACTAATCACAACGCCTGGCATTTATTCTGCAAATCCCAGGAAGGAGACAAGGGAGAAGGATAGGAAGCAAGAAATTGCAACTGATAAAATTGATGAATTTTAAAATTAATGAAATTGGACCGGATTCTGTAAGAATGAGCTGAAGAAAAACGCAGACAGCCGTAGAGGACAGAGAGGGAAAGACACTTGGTGCTGGCCTGGCCACTGCAAGTAGCATTCATTACCACTCCCCGCTCTGCGCCCCGCCCTTGACTCCGCCCCCGACGGCGCCCCGCCCCGCCCCTTGACTCCGCCCCGACGGCGCCCCGCCCCTCCCGCCATCTTGGCTCCGCCCCGCCCACTCCGCCATCTCGGTTCCGCCCCCGACGTAGCCCCGCCCCTGCAGGCGGCCGCGCCGTGTTTACCCGCGGTGCATGGTGGGGCGGTCTCCTTAGGCAACGCGGCCCTCCGGCTCCGGGCTAGCGATGCCGGGAGGGCGCGGTGGCGGAGGAGGCGGCGGGCCCCAGACCCCCGCCTCGCCGTGGCTCCTGCCGAACGCCAACTACTACGAGAGGGTGGGCGAGCTCCAGCATGCGCTGCGGGACAGGTACGTCTCCCCTGCCCCCGGTGAGGGTGGGTGGTCGGCAGGGGCTTCCCGGGACCCGGGACGCGATCCCCTGCCTGCCCCGCTAGCTCCGGAGGAGTCCTGGAGGACAGCGTTCTCCACACACGGCCCTGGCAAGTCGAGCCGAGGGTCTCAGCTGGAGGATGCCATCGGCCACGTCCCCGGAAGTGAGGGAGGGCGGGCATACTGCCTGTCACTCGCCATCAAGTCTTGGGAAATCTCTGCAGTCCTCTTCTCCGCGCCCCCTCCTCACTCTTCATCTTGTCATCCCTCTTTGACATCTGTCCTGCATCCAAGAGTGATGACAGATCCAAGACTGGGTGTATGCGTGTGTGTGCCTGTGTGTAACCTACGTCCTAGTCAGAGGCTGAAGACTTTTTTTTTGGGGGGGGGGGCCTGTTGGGATGGCTAAATTTCCAGTGAAGGTATATAATTTCCCAGCAAGAGAAGGCAGCTTCCAGAGGACCAGGATTGCTTTTCATCAAGACATGAAAGATGACAACCATTGAAAACAGCTAGATCTGAGAATGCATAAATAGATAAAATTACAAAGCAGTCGACGACAACCATGTGAAAGATAAGTTATTTAAACTTCTATTTACCTGCCAAATTAATTGGAGTTAGGTATCTCCCTAGTTGAAAAGAAAAGGAAATAGATTTCGGTGTCTCATGATAAAACATTTAATGAGTGTTGAAAGTTATGCAATCATTCTAGGGGAGGCTTGTATGTGACAATTCTAATATGATAACAGTAATTACAGGTAAAGTAAAAGGCAGAAGTAAGCGATCTTGAAAAGAAGTGCGTCTTATGCTACAGTTAATTTTTGTCAGCTATTTATAAAGTTTTACAACAGGCCTTCTTAATTGTCTGCACCTTATTTTATCATATCCCATTTTCTTTCAGGCATACCTACTCTAGGAACCTCTTCATCTCCAACTTAAAAAAAAATCTCTGAAGGATCTTTCCTCTTTTTTTAACTTTTGCACCCTCGACATTCTTACAGTACTCTCAAGTAGACTAAGTGACTTATTTTCTGCCTAGAATGAGAATTCTAGGAGGTCAAAAGACAAATCTAGCAGACTCTTAAGAGTACCTGTGGTGGAGGGTGTGCTTGGCAAAATATTTGAATTTAGAGATGAAATCCTAAAGTCAACTAGATAGTGTCTAGGAGTTCCAAGTGTCTTGTGTAGAACCCAGTGGCTACATATTGTCACTAAATAATGCTCATTTTCCAGTCAACCAGGAAAAGTGAATCCTGTTGTAGTTCCAAGGC
Source organism: Zapus hudsonius (assembly GCA_004024765.1). Lineage (NCBI taxonomy): Eukaryota > Metazoa > Chordata > Mammalia > Rodentia > Dipodidae > Zapus > Zapus hudsonius. The sequence continues at coordinate 22,312 of PVHP010016976.1, read as the reverse complement.
GATACTGAATGACAGCGCATACCTGACAGTTAAAAAGCACGCCTCTCTGTTTCAGTCTATAGTGCTTTTTGGCTTAGTGTCTGCTCTGGTTGAAGAGGTGTTTAGTTATTTGTATGTCTCTCGCCAAAAACATGATCATAAAAATGTTACTGGTTTTAATGGAAGTGTTTTTCAACTTAAAAATGGTGAGTTATTTTGGACTCCTGTGCTAGGAACACCTGGCTGTTTATAGTCCTTATGGTACAATAACTGTAATGATTACCCACTTTAGGTTTAGCACTTAGTCCTTTAATTATTAAGCAAGGTGAGGCTGTTGAAATTATATAAGGAATTTGAGTTCAAATTTTATGGGTAGTTCATGTTTCTGCATTTGAAGATTTGTTTTATTTTCAAGTCAGTGCAAATCCGTTGCTGTGTGTTCATTTTTTATTTTAAGAATCCATAATTAACTCTAATTAATGCATAATCCATACAAAATAGGGGCAAATAACTTAAGATACAGAGAACACTGCACTAAGAACATAGAAGCATGAGGTCTAAGCCCATGACCAGTGGTGAAAACCTGAAAAAGTCCTTTGTGAACTTTGGTTCTTTACCAGAAATGAGGGGATTTGACCACTACATAAAATAAAGCCATAGATTATTTTCTCACTATATTAGTGGGCCTTTAAAAAGATGACAGCTATGATTTTTGTGAAACAACAAATAAAGACTATTATTTGAGTGTCAGCACACATCCCTTTTTAAAAGAACCCATCTCAGTGACCATATGGACCACTGTTACTGTCTCTTGAAATTCCATAGTCTTTGAAATAAAGATTGCAACCTGGGAAGTAGTCACAGATACTTTCCAGTTCGGAAACTTCTGAAGAATGGGAGATTAAAAACAACAAACACAATTCACCCCTTTTTAGCTGTCATTGAAATATCAAGTGATCTGATAACTGGGCCTTTCCCTTGAAACTCATATTTTGAGCCCCAGTCATCTTAGCTGTATTCACACATAAATGTAATTTTATAGTCAGAATGTTTTTCTGTGTGTATGCTTTCTCTGCATTGTGGTGAAAGTCAGTAATTGTTTCTAAGAGTCGAATGGAGTGTCTTTTTGTAATGGATATAGTACTAAAGTGTGGATTCCATACAAGTGGAATTGACTCTTAAAATTAGCCCATGTAAAAACATCCTTTAAAAGGTCAGTTAACAAGCCTGGTTTTTTAAAATGTCAATATTGATTTAGGGTCACATATCATAATAGTCCAGAAATTGACAATGAGATATTAGTGTCTGAGATGACAAGGAATTGTGATAGTGAGGCAAAAACCAAAATAACAAGTGGCTTAAAATGGAGAAAACTCAGCCCTGTGAGGACCACCCAGCTGTAAAAACCCAGATAAGGATGCAAATGTCTGAAACATGGAGTGCATAAGCATCCTAGGTCGGGGTGTTTCAAAGATTCTGAAACAGATTTAATATGTCAGAATTATATAGTAATGCTACCTATAAACCTTCATCCTGCCTGTGGTAGTTTGAATGGATATACCCAATATATTCAGGAGTTTTGTTAAAGCTTGTAACTTGAAGGAGGTGTTACTGTGGGTGGTTCCTAGGGTCCAGTTCTAAGGTGTTACTGGGAATTCCAGCCTAAGGTATACAAAGAGCAGTCCATCTGAGATCTGCTGAGTTCCCTACTGTTTGCTTGTGTATGTGGTGATGGTGATGGTTTCTCTCTCTGCTTGGACCTGTGAAAGAGGGCCAGCCTCTTTTGCCATTGTGGAATTTCCCCTGGGTTTGTAAGCTTCAAATAAATCTCTTCTTCCTCCCATAAACTGTGCCTGGTTTGGAGGTTTGTAGTAGTCAGGGTTCTCTAGAGGAAGCACAGTTGATAGAACATATTGTAGTGAAAGGGAATTTATTGGGTAGCTTACGACAGTCCAACAATAGCAGTCTTCAGGCCCGCGGGTGAAGAAACCAGTCGCTGTTCAGTCCACATGGCTGGATGCCTCAGTAGTCCCAATCCAGCACTGAAGGCCTGATGGCTCCCTGGGGAGCGGCTGCTCTTCAGTCCATGATGTGAGGCCGAGGAAACTGGGTTCCCATGTCCAGGAAGGGTAGGAGAGCAGGATGAGAGTGCAAGTCATGGCCAGCACCAGCAGCCAGGGAGGAAGGAAGAAGAGCTTCCCTTCCCCTCAAGCTTCCTTATATTTAGTTCCCTTCTGGAAGGCCCACCCACTGGGGGGAAGGACTCACTCTGGAGAAGGGATCTCCTCCCTTCTCCAAAATCCCAAAAGGATTTTGTCAGTCCTTCCTGCAGGAAAGCTCAGAGACCCATCCAAGATTGCTGTGGATTATTATTACATAGGTCAAGTTGACAAATAAATTTAACCATCCCAGCTGACTATAACACTGCCTTTTATTGAGGTAAATATTTGGTTTTTAAGTCTTAACATTTAAAATAGATCTGAAGGAATTTGCATTCAGAGATGTCACAACATGGAGGAAGGAGTGAGAAAATGTGCCATAGATGAAGAGTTGATAAGATTGGCACCATTTTACAGTCAAGGGCCGTCGTGTGTGTATGGTTCTTCAGTATATGTGCTGCCGAAGCCAGCACATGTATGGTTCTTCAGTGTGGCATGTTCTGATAAGAAGGCAGTAAGGTCAGTAGATGTCTGTATCCACTGAAGAGAGAACTGAGAGCAAAGACGTTTTATATTCATTATTAAGCAGAATTTGCTATTTGGGAAGTGATGGACTCTCAGAGACACTGGCTCTTTTTCATTAAATGTCATAGATTAATTTTAAAATAAATTAAAGCTCACAGAAAAGTTGCAGACATGGGACAAAGACATCCAATACTTCCTTCATCCAGATTCTTTAACTACTGACATTTTATTATATTTTCGTTTTCTTTTTCCATCTACCTGTCTAAAACCAGTAGTCTTTTCTGAAAGTCTTTTTCTCCAAGTAAAGTGTGACAGCCTATCACTACTAAATCTCCAGTGTATATTTTTAAGAAAACAAGGCTGTTCCTGTACACAGTTTCTAAACAACTCTCCCAGTCAGGCTTAAACCTTGTAATGCCCAGGTCAAAAACCAACTGTGCCAGCAATGCTCCCTCCCCACATTTTTTTTTCTTTTTCCCAAGTCTAGCATTTCATTTGGGAACTTGGTTTAAAGATTGCCCCCACTATCCAGGTATGCATTCTGCATGACTTAAGTACCAAACCTTTGAAGGTTTCGTAATCAAGGTTTCAATACAAATTTCTCATATGGAAGGAATTATAGCATATTCTTTTCACTTCTGAGTTCAATCTCTTTTTGTTTATTTTTTGAGACAGGGTCTCACATAGCTCAGGCTGCTCTCAAACTTGCTATGTAGCTGAGTCTGGCCTTGAACTCCTGATCTACCTTCCAACTTGCTGGGGTTATAGGCATGTACCACTACATCCAGCTTTCTGAGTTTAGTCTTACTAATGATAAAAGTAAACATCCATGAAAAGTTGTTGGTCAGAAGTCATTTTTTTGTCATTTTTTTTCCTTTTTAATATTAGTATAAAGAATAGATTGTATTCCACAAGCAAAGATTCTGTATTTGGATTTGGGACCCCATTTCTCATCAAAAGAATTATAGCTAAATGGAAATTTTCATTTAAGATTATGCTGAGAAAGTTGTTAATCTGCAATGCTACTATGGAGTAACTTTTGGGATAATTCTGTTTTAAAAATTACTTTTTTTGCATGTGTAAGTGTATGGGTGTGCCAGTGTCTCTTGCTGCTGCAATAACATGCCTGTCTGGTGTTATGTGGGTGACGGGGAATTGAACTCCAAATGTCAGGCTTTGCAGGTAAGCATCTTTCACTGCTGAGCCATCTCCCAGGCCCTGGGATAATTTTTTTAAAAAAAGAGCTGAACACTGTCTAAGGGAAAATAAAAACAAGTAATTAAGAACTCACAACTTGGAACATAGGGCCAAGCCTCTTTCCTTTGAAGGCCAACCTGAGGCCATTCTCTGCTGGGGGCCTTATCTTTGTGCCACAGACTTTTATTTTCAGTATTCTTTTCTCAGATTTTAAGTGACTTTGTCCTCCCTTATGACCTTTAGTTAATGTTAAATAGAAATGTGATCCTACTTAGGTGAGGGTGAAACTGAAACTTAGATGGTGGTTGGATGGGACCTTCTGTGGTTGAACCTGCCAAGGTCTCATGTTAATGAGTGGCTTCCTGTTCAGTTTACCCTCCATCCCCTTAGTTCTGGCTGCTAATGCCATCTTTGCTGCCCAGGCTTTTCCCTCCAGCTCACTGCCAGCACTCATCTGAGCATCACAGACTGTCTTTATTAGGAGTAACAGGCAGGCAATGGTGATGTTAGAAAGTTATAAAAAGAAATTGCCTCAAATTTGTGTTCTGGTCTTAGGAGATCTGATCTCTGTGAAATGTGAGGCTGAGTATGCTTTTCTGAGACCTCTTCCTGACTCAGCCACTTGCTCTGCCCAGGCTTGAGTGATTGCAAGCTGAGTAAGCCACCAATCTTCAGTCCGAAGTGGATTTATGGAAACATTGTGGATAGAAGCACCATTCTGAAGCCACCAACTCATTCAAAAATGGCTATATTTTATATTACAGATGGATCTTGTTAACTCAGTCCTCCTCCCTAGAATGTTACCAGACATGTTCCTTAGCTGGCTTGTTCATCATGTAGACTTTGAGCCTAGAATAATGCCTGGCTCGTCTAGTTCCTCACAGAATGCTTGCTGAATTGAATGAACCTGTTTCCCAGCGTTTTCCTGCTAATTTCTCCTTATTTCACAGATCAATCCCTTTCTTTCCTTCCTTCCCTCTTGGTCCTCACTCCCTTTCAGTCCTCACTCTTTATCTCAGACTGGTTTTAAAATCTTGATCCTCCTGCTTCAGTCTTTCAAGTGGTAGGATTCCAGGCTTGTGCTACATGTCCAGCAGATTCTGAGAATCTTGTGTTTATTTTTTTTAATATTTTTATTTATTTATTTGCAAGCAGAAGGGGAGGGAGAAAGATGGAGGAGAGAATGAGAGAATATGGACATGCCAGGGCCTCTTGCTGCTGCAAATGTACTCCAGATGCACGTGCCACTTTGTGCACCTGGCTTTATGTGGGTATTGGGAAATCGAACCCAGGCCATTAGGCTTTGCAAACAAACACCTTAACCACTGAGCCATCTCAAATCTTGTTTTTGCTTCATATTGGTGTTTGCTTTGTTTTTTAGACTTCATTGGTGATTAGTATTTTGTGTCTTTGTTTCAATCACTCCTGGCATTTCTGTTTCTTAAAGAGATTGAAGAAGCATTCTTACAAAGGTGTCACTTTGAAGGATATCATGGTCTACATTCATCAGCTTATTACTTATCAGTATAATGACTATAAAATGTTTCTTTTGTGTTTAGTGAAAAGAAGAGATTGGACTTGGAAGATAAACTTTATGAATATAATAAGTCTGAGAAATACAGGTAAGAGATAACAGTGATGACAATTTTCAAGCCAGTTTGTATATATTAATGAAAATTTAATCCCTATTGGGTCTGGGGATATGGTTTAGCAGTTAAAGGTGCTTGTCTTCAAAGACTGTCAGGCTTGATTCCCTAGCATGCATGTGAAGCCATATGTAAAATGGCACATGTGTGGGCACATATGTGCCCTGCCCCCTCCACACATACACACCCAAATACATAATTAAAAAAAAATCAATCCCTACTAAAATGTTATAAATTTTGTAGTTGGAATTTTTTTACTATTCTTATATTTTCAATGTATAATAATTTGAAGTAAATGATATAATATTACATAGTCACTGTTAATGAGCATTATTTTATTTTATTGGTTTCTATGCTATTTCAGGAATATACTTTTTTTTAAAGATCTTAAAAATAAGACACACAATAGTCTTATCTTTTTGGTTATAATTATACATACTTAACTTCTGTAATGATGCAGGCATGTAATTACTATAGCTACTGTAGGCAGAGTTATTCTCATGTGTTCTGGGATATATGTGAATGACCAAACTTACAAAAAGTGGGTAACATATGTTATTATTTTTAGATTACTTATTATAATATTAAGAACAGGTTTTATAATATTTTAATTTCTGTTTTGTAAAAGCTGAACTTTATCCTTAAACCAACTGTAGGCATTGCCTCCAATATTATTCATAAAGAAAATTTCTAGCTGTGATAGCATTTAATTAGTGATTTGTGTCACATAAGTGAACAATGAAAATATTCTTTCGAGTTATGCCATGATACCTCAGTGGTACCACATTAATTTACTTTCTCTAGAAGTTGGTATGTATTTTGTCCTTTGGGTTTTATACTTTGGGTAAAATATCTTAGCTTCTTTTGTCTCATTAGCAATTTGTTAAAGAAAATTGTTCTTTTGGCTCCCTAGCCCCACTTTAAGGCTAAGGATGCTGTGGCTTGGGGAGGTGAAGGTCATACCTCATAGTCATTCCTCCTGCTGGTGATGGCAGTATTGGGTAGGACTATTTATGGGCTTCTAACCCAGTGCTCTATCTGCAGGCTTCACATTCCAGAAGTGTCAGGCCCAAGAGGCCCTTAGAGGTGTAGAACCATAGGCAGTATGCATGGAGAAGTGTTGGTGTCTTTAGGGGTCAGTGCCTTGTGCTAAGGGATCTGGAACAGGCAGGGAAAATCCTCTTTGGGTTTTCTTCTGTGCAGGTGGCTGGTCTCCAGCCTCCAGAACCCTTCTTCTTACCTTGCTTCCCACCCTATGCTTTCTCTATAAATGCCAACTCTAGTGTTTTGGCTTGACAGCTGTTCCTGCTAGAGGTTGACATGTAGCTCCTGATAAACACAAACCTCTGGCGTGAGTATGTTTGGGAAGTGTGAATAGGGGGATGGATCAGAGAGGAGATGAGGGGATAAGGAAGTAGGGGCCAGGCAAAGTTGCTGTGGGGGTGAGACTGTACACACAATTGGAAGCAGTGCATCAGAGCCTTTCTGGAAATTACCTTGCTGGTTATAAACTTGAGGGAATAAGAAGGCCCACATATTGTAGTTACCTTCTCATTGCTGGCAAAAGCACCCAACCAAAAGCAGCTAGCTGATGGGAGGGAAAAGTATTTATTTTGGCTTAGTCTCAAGGGGAAGCTTCATGATGATAGGGGAAAACATGGCATGAGCAGAAGCTGGACATCACCTCTGCTAGTTCAGATGGAAGCAGCAGCAGGAGAGTGAGCCAAGTTCACACTGGCAAGCTAGGGGCTAATAAACCTCAGGGTCCACCCCAGCAACACACCTCCTCCAGCAGGGCTCCACCAGCTGGGGTGCAAGCAGTCAGAACACATAAGTTTATGGAGGACACCTGGTTCAAACCACCACACTGCATTTATCCAGTGACCCAGAGGCCCAGAACTAGAATCCAGGTGTCAGTGAGTAAGCATGAGCCAGGTTGGCATGGCTAGGGTTGCTCTCTGCCCACCATAGGCCTCTCTACCCTCTTGCTTGCTTGGACACCCCTCTGCTGCAGCTGATGGACTCCTGGTATTCACCTTAGTGCTTCTAGAAATCTCTGCACTTTTTAGGCAGTTTTTACACCCCACCACCACCACCACCACCAGAAAGAAAGAAAGAAAGAAAGAAAGAAAGAAAGAAAGAAAGAAAGAAAGAAAGAAAGAAAGAAAGAAAGAAAGAAAGAAAGAGAGAGAGAAAGAAAGAAAGAAAGAAAGAAGGAAAGAAGGAAGGAAGGAAAGAAAGACAGAAATATAGAAAATTGTTAAATTGTTCTTTTACTAGGTTAGAGGCAAACTCCATTGTTAATTTTTTGTTGTTGTTTTATAGAGTTAAGCTGAAATATACAAAACTGAAGAAGTACCTGCAGGAAATATGTGAATCTGAAAAGAAGGCTCATATTCGAAACCAAGGCTATTTAAAGCTATTTGAGCATATCAAAACTCATGTTGGACACTTTACCACAAATACAGAGAAGCTTCAAAAACTAAAGGTGACATCTTCTTTTGTACTGTGTGTTTAATTTTTTTAATATAAATCTGTGTGTTTGTAGTGTGTGTGCATGTATGTATGTATGTTTGTGTGGGCAGGTACACCTGCATGGCTATACACATGTGTGTAGAGGCCAGAGGACAACCTTGGGTGTTTTCCTCAGGAACATTGTCTACCTGTTTGACAGAGTGTTTCATTGGTTTGAGGTTCATCAGTTAAGCTAGATTGGCTAACCAGCCAGTGAGCTTTAGGGAAACCTCCTGTCTCTACCTCCCTAGGGCTAGAATTACAGGTGCATGCCACTATGCCCAGCTTTTCTACATGGGTACCAGAGATCAAACTTGGGCGTCCTGCTTTCAAGGCAAGCACTTGATCCACCTTGTCTCTGAGTTATCTGCCAGCCTGTGTTTTACAAATCTCTTCCAGATCAGTAGTATTCACTAATGTTACTTGTTTGCAGATGGGGTTAGGTATTATCCTGCTTTGTGGGTTGTCATGTGACCCATTTGATCAGCATACTTTAAATGACATTTTCTCATATTCCCACTGTCATTGGGGAATTTATATAACATAGTCAAGATCCTAGCCACTACCAGGTACAGGGTCTGACACGTGGTTATTTGTTTGTGGAATTATTGAATTTAAATAGCATCAGGGTTTCCTTTAGAAGCTGCTTCACTCTTTAAACTATAGTCCTTTATTTATTTTTCATGGCCTGGGCTCATGTCTTCTTGTCAAGCTGTCCATTGAGGGTAGGGAACATTGAGGGGTAGAAATAGCCCTGGAAGTTCAGCTGTGTGCCCCTAGTCTACATGATAGAAAGTGACTGCTCTGTGAGGCTGCCTACTCTACAGCTTGTGCCTTGGAGGAGAGCCAGAAGCGGGGCCGCCTTCCTTGCTATTTGCACTGGCTGATGGTTATTGCCCACTTTCACCCAACAGAACACTAGTTATAGAAGTCATTCTCAGGCTTTTCTCCTTTTGCTCTAGCCGTTTTTCCCTAGCCTGGTTTTATTACAAAACTTTCAAATATACAAAAAAATTAAAAAGAATTATTATAGTAAATACATAATTTTACATTTAATTACAGCAGTTAGGGGCTGGAGAGATGGCTCAGTGATTATAGATGCTTGCTTGCAAAGCCTGATGGCTTGGGCTCGATTCCCCAGTATCCACATAAGGCCAGGTGCACAAAGTGGCCCATATGTCTGGAGTTCATTTGTAGTGGCAGGAGGCCCCAGTGTGTCCGTACTCTCTATTTTTCTCTCTCTCAAATAAATAAATAAATAAATAAATAAATAAATAAATAAATAATATTTAAAGGCATTCTCATTTCTTAAAAAATTGCAACATTTTTGCATATTTTGCTATATTTGCTTTGTGTGGGTATGTGACTTTTTTTTCCCTGAGCCCTTTGTAGTCTGCTGCATGTATCATGACATTTATCTCCTGAGCTCTTGAGAACTGGGGCAATCTCCTATATAATCATAGTTGCATTATCATACCTCAAACATAATGAATCCATATCATTTTAATATCCAGCCCATATTCAAAATTTCCTACGTTCCCTAAAATGTATCTTATATTTCTTGACCACAAGTCCACTATATTATTTGGTTTCTGTGTTATTATTATAGTTAAGTTCTCTTTTAATCTAATATCAAGTTCTTTCCTCTTTTATTTTCTATGACATTGGCTATTTTGAAGAAGGCAGGCCAGTTGCTGGCCATTTGGAATTTGAGTCATTGTTTACTGGTCCAGAATTCCTGGTTATTTCCTGTACACTGTCGCTGTGGTTTAGGCTAGCATTGCCTGGTAAGACTTTTTGCACTGATGGAAATGTGTCTGTGCTGATAATCTCTGATACAGTCTTTACTAGTGTGGCTGCTGAGCCTTTAATATGCAGCTTGTGATATTGAGTGTTGCTGTTTTTCAGTTAATTTTGGCTAACACTCGCAGCTGAGTTACTCTCCCAGGCATCCCATCAGGGAGAAGTAAGGCTGATGTTGAACTAGATTTCTATTTTAAGGTTCCTCCCCCCCTTTTATTGTAAATTAGTAAGTAATCTGTGGAGTGATCATTGAGCATTACTGGAATATTTAGCCTTCTTTCTGATGATTTTGGGATCCTTTGGTGAGCCTTGCCTGACAGTGATGGTAGAGAATGTCAAGTGGTGATTTTCTGTTTTATCTTCCAGTAGCTGACTTTCTTCCATAGCAAAGAGCAGTTTCCTCTTTTTTGTGTGTGTCTTCTCATTTCATTCCGTGGCTCCCTTTTGTACCCAGTGGTGGCCTAGGTATACAGAACAGAACCACTTATCCTCTCTTAATATTTTCTCACATGGGCATCAACTTTCCCTCCATTGTGGACTGATCTTGAGTAGAGCTAAAGATAAAGGTGTTCACAGTGCATTGCCCACACACGCATCCTAAAATGCCACAGACATTTTTCCTTGAATAGAGTACAGTGAATGCATGTAAACTTCAAATTGCTACAATTCTAGGAAGTGGAATAACATGAAGTCATTTCGGGGAGGTTGGGATTTTGCCCAAATTATGCTAAATAGATTTCTCCTTTGTAGAAATTTGGGTCCACTATATATAAAGCAGGTCTCACTTTATTATATATGCAATGCTAAAATGATTTTTAAAAGGTTAATAACTGAGAAAGCATTTCAGCTAACTTGATGAATCACTTCATAATTTTCTTTACCGAACCTAGAGTGGCATGGATTGAGAAATACTGGGCAAAGCTGCAAGTGGTGGAGTGTTAGCCATGTGCTCCTGTAGGCAAGGCTACTCCTGTAGCCCCCTTGGGTTCTGATGAACCTGAGAGCACTCAGAAAGGTCCCAGGGACGGGTGTCGAGTATTACCAACATCTGGACAGCCTCCTTTACTGGAGCAGTGCTAGGTATGGGACCAGCATATTAGGGTATTTAGGGAGGGTCCCACCTGTATGAGAGCCGTCTGCCTGAAGTGGTGGCCCAGGTTTCTCAGAATCAAGCCCAGATGCTTGTCTCTACCTGTACACCACCCCACCCTCAGCCCATGACCTCCCCCCACATGCTGCAATTCTACACATACATCTCTCTCTTCCCTCTCCTTTCCTCTTTCCCTTTCTTTCTTTTTCTTCCACCTCTTTTCCTCTCTCCATTTCTCTCACCTTTTTCTCTTACATATCCTCCACGTCTTCCACCTGTATTTCCCACTATTTCTCTCTATATTAATCTGCCTATCTGCACTCTTCCTCTCTTTTACATACACTCATGTACACTCACATGTTTACGCAGTTACTTAAGCCTGCTAAGCATTTTGCATTTCCTTCAACATGTCACATTATCTCATACCTCCTTCAACTAGAAGGCCTTTCTCCCTGCCCTGCCTTAGGTCTGTGTCAGAATTATCTTGAACTTCCTTCATGGTATTCTGATTGTTTATATATTGGATGTTCCACTTCTCCATGGGCTTCTTGCCTTACTATTTTTGTGTTTGACCCAGAATTTGACTCACAGTAAGCATTAACTGAAAGTTAATTCTTCCATATTTTTTAAACTCATTCTTTCATGGACCATAACCACCTATGTGAGAACTAATGGAGTGATTATACTAAATGCTATACCTTTCCAGGAAGAATTTGTGTTTAATTGCACATTGTTATTATTTAAGGATACGACTCCCTAGGAGAATTCTGTCATCAGGTTATGTATGCTAAAAGGGAATAAAATTAGAGGAGGACTACTTAAATCTGTAACAGATCCCATTTTGTAATCATCCAAAATGTCTTGCTAGCTGATATGTGTTAGTTGAATGTTCTTCCCTATCTTTTGGTGAGAGTCCACCACATGGAAGCACAATTGGGGGGAAAAGAATAGAAAACAAAAGACTGAGTAGTCATATCTCTTCTTTTCACTTGAGAATCACATTGAGCAATTTATGCTACTTGTTGTGCCCGTTTCTTCAGCATGAGGAGGCAAGACCAGCTGTTCCCTTAATCTGTAATTGAGAATTAGCTGTTCAGTCCCAGAAACCAGGGAAAAAGAAAGCTTATGTGTGTGGGGGTGTGTGTACGGGGGTGATGGGACAGGGAGAAGGGAGCACATTGTGAGGAAAGGAAACTGAGGAGTGAAAGTGAGAATACAGAAGAAGGAAGCATACTGGAAAATGGTACTACTAGGCTATAAAGTGTTTGGCCTCTGAAGCAACAAATCTGACCTTGAAACATCTAGGCCACATGTGAGGAAAGAAACGGACTAAAGGGACTGACTCCAGAGAAGGGATGGATCTAAGTGCTGGTGTTGTATGGAAACAGAAGAAACACATGGGGCCTGATCAGAGAAGAAATTAGGAATGACATCTGAAAGACGGCTGGAGATGAAGATCAAACAAGGACGTGTGCTCTGATGTTGCACCAGACAGTTTAGCAAAGAAAGTCTTGAGAAGTTGGTCTATGTAGTATTTTTGAAAGAGACATTTTTAAAATTTCCAAGACAAGGTCTTCTTGCTTAGCCCAGCCTACCCTTGAACCGTCTTCCTGCCTCTGCCTCTAGAGTGCTAGGATTATAGGTATGCACAGCCATGCCTAGTAGAATCCTTTGCTTAAATGCAGTCAGTTAGGAGGTAGGAGGAGGGAGCCTCATTGCTTGCAGTTGAAAACCCCTGCTCTGGAGCATGCAGGAGGTGGATGTGATGGATAATCACCCAGTGTCCTATGTAAAGATAAAGGGCAGGAAACACGAGAACACACTATTTTTGTGATTTTAAGGGATGCAGACTTATAGTTTGTATTCATTATCAATGGATACTACTACTCTGATATCAAAATGCATCATACAGGTTATCTTTGCACCAGTAATTTAGTAGGAATACCTTAAAGTTCAGTAAATTGTTAGCTGCTTGCGAGCAATCTAAGTGAGGCTCTTGTGGATACTTTCTTAGTGTTCTTTAGGAAACCCCTATGCAATTATCACTTTGATCCTGCTTCAGCATAATGAACTGAACAGAATTCTTGTGTTTCTTTGGAAAGCATGGCTCCACAATAATCCCCTGGGAAACAGAGTGGCACCATACACACTGATCTTAACACACACAAACACATCTGCAAATGAGTGAATAAAAATGTTTAAAGTTAAATATCTTTACATTGAAAGGAGATACAAATTATATTTTGATAATTTCTTATTTCTTATCTTTGTCATATTTTATTTTCACTAATTTTATAAAACTTGAACTGGATATCTATCTAGATCATTTCTGCCCTTTGTCATGTTAATAACATCTGCTATTACAAGATCAGGAAATATGTAATACATTTTAAAATATTTTGAGACAAATACTCAGTTTTGGTTATTATTGCCTGTGTATTTTCTGTATGTGAAAACAAAGCTCAAGCCTAGTTCATGTTCAGACTGACAGTTAAGGAGACAGCTTTTTAATTCATTTCTCATAGGTGTACTTCTAATTGTATGCATAACTGCCCAACTTAGAAACTGTCCTGATACTTATTTGTGATGAGCCATAATCAGTGACTTTTATTTTAAAAGGCTTTGAGTACTAAATCAAAGTGCTTTTTCATGCCCTACACTTAAGAAAAAGCCATCTTATGATTGAATCATTTTCATTATTTATAGTAATGATGCAAATATCTTTATGTGGTTGTTAGTACAAGAACAAATTTGATTCTGTGTTCTGATGCCTCTGTAATATATTAGTTCAAGAAAATAAAAATTATTTAAAGTTGATGATCTAGCAATTAATATACTGAAACACTGTGACATTAAGGACAATGATATTATATAGATGTCATATAGATAAAAATCCATAGGACTGAATTCCCACCCCCCATTTTTTGAGGACAAAACTTTGAAAAGAGACACTGACATTTAACTTTTATAATCAACTGGATTTTCATGATAGTTTAATGAACGTGTCAAGATTTATTTGTGTGTGTGTGTGTGTGTGTGTGTGTGTGTGTGTGTGTGCGTGTGTGTATGTGAGTGTGAAGGCTTTATTCCCTAAGCAGATGAAAAACTAAAAATCTAATAAGCCTTATTTTACTTAAAAATATATATAACATTTTATAGAACTCAACTTTTGGTATGTGTTATTTGTAAAGTTGCCTATTTTCTAAGCTAGGGTGAATGTTTTGACAACATTAGCTTTTATTTTCTACTTTCTTTTATGTTGTAAAGATGCCAAGCTGTGGATGGGTTCTGCTTTAATAATGCTTACCAAAGAATCACACTTTGTTTATATTTAGACTGACTATGAGAATGCAGCTAAAATGCAGCTACTCTTAAAAGATAGCCTGGGGATAAAAGGTGACCTGAAAGATGAAGACAAGGGAAAGGTAATATAATTTTATGATGATAAGCCACAGTTTCCAGATTTTCTAGAATGTTCATATGTTAGCATATTTTAAATAAAATCATGTTATTATACAAAATATTTGATTAAACCATAGGTGATTATTGAAAGAATTTTGCTTCCAGAATATTGTTTCAATGTCTAATTTAATTAAATTTGCTGAAATGCAGCTTTGGGCTTAAGATTATAAAAAATAATAATAATAATAATAAAAACCCTAAATGTTGTTAGGTAAAATTGTGTTTTACTGAACATTTTATTGTAACTACTTTTTCTTAGATTGAGAAAGCAAACTAAATGTGGCCTTTTGATTCTTTCTTTTGTATATAAAATTTTCTACGTCTGAACCTTTTCACAGAGAAAGTAGAAGAAAAGATTGCATATCTAAGCAATAGACAAAAAGGCCAGCAAGGAATACTTAAATAAATTCTGCTATGTATCTGCTGTAATGCAGGCTTCTAATCCTTCCGCCTATCTCCATATAAATGATTCTGTTCAAGACCATAGATGTTTTCTTCACTAAAAGCAGTAAAGCTCTTTTAGATGAAATGTCTAAAAACATCTTGTAATAACTTGGAGCATGCTGGCAAGAGTAGTCACTTGTGACTATGTGTGAAACCCCCTCAGCCAGTCGATATTGTAATAAGCAAAAATGGTAGCATCACTCCATTATTCAGAGAAGCCAACAGCGTGCTTGTTCCTTAGGCTGCAGCATTCATTAAGAAAAGCTTACTGGGCTGAAAGCTGGAAACAGATGATAACGGGATATGATTTTCATATTTAATGCTTTCCTTGGAAGAGTATGTGTGCTACAGATTGATAGAAGAATCAACTGCTACTTTACTAAAAGACTTTCAGGTTTGCCCTATAGCTACCGATGGAATCATTCAGCCAAGAAATTAACTTTTTCTCCTTTTACCTGCTTTATATATCTGCTAAGCAGGCTGCCTGGCTGCCAGTAAATGTTATTATGCAGTTAACTGTTTGGTATTTAAGACTCTTATCAGAAAAGAAACAGAGGCCACACTATTTTGTTTTTATAGTAGGGGAAGGTTTTAGTTTTTCTTTCTTCCATGCATTAGGAGGCATTAATCTGACTTTATAGGAAGTTTTAGTTTTCTTTCCCCATAGATTAAAAAGTTAAAAAGCTAGACTTTAGAACATTCTTTAAACTGTGAGATACAAAACACCAAGCTCCAGCAACCTTGACTTATATAAAAAGGCCTTTAATGATAAGTGATTTACACACCATTAGATGTAGGCCAAATGTGGTATGATGTGATAGACTTCTAAACCATTCAGGCAGTCTTTCTGTTTGACATTTGGTAATGAAATAATTGACATGTTTTAATCTACAAACCAGGTTGTTCTTTCTGTGCTGTTCCTGATGATACATTCTTAGTATGGGCAGTGTCAGTGGTACTTAAGCAAAATGGGTGGCTCTGTTTTTCTATTGCACTGCTGATTCCTTACCTTGCATATAGTTATGAAGTCGTCACTTAATGATTAGAAGTGTTTTCTTTGTACTGAAAGGTATCATCGCCTTAAAAGCTTTGTCTGTTGCTGAAGTAAGAATCAATTAGATAACATTTTGAGAAACTTTTATCTTGCCTTTTCTATTTTTTCTTTGATGTCTAATCAATTAAAAGGTAAACTGCAAAAAAAAAAAAGGTAAACTACAGCAAAATCATGACTTGGTAATCCTCATTATATGCTAATTCCTGAACAAGTCCTTGTCATGTTAGGTTATACTTCCTATTGGAAATCCAAGCTTCTCTTGTTTGGGCAGTCATGGGGATTTTATCTCTGTTCCTTGAGTTGTTGGTTTCTAGGACTTTCCTAATGGAGAGTGAGTTATACTAACTGAATTCAATATATTGTCATTGAGTAACTGTTCTGTTTGAAAAGCCACAGTAGGCCCTTCCAAGAGTGTGTTAGTTGTCGTCCTTAAGCTACTTCTCACAAAGCAGTGTTCTTTCTGAGGCACAGTGTATCTATGTTAAGTGCCAGTTACAGGGGATGAACATGAGTGGTGGGAGAGAGATCGGGCTGCTTCCTCCTTGGTAGAGGTGGTGGTGCTTGGCAGGCATTGAAGGATGAGTAGGACATTGGTCATTGGCATTGTGTGGACATTCTATGGTGTTATATATTATGAATAAAGGAGTAGGAGCCGGAAGGCCCAGAGGGTCATTACCTAGTCAGGCTATGTGGATGTGGTAGGAAATGATGTTAGACAAGTACATTATGAAACTTAGTACCTGTAAGTAAGGTCCCATGAGGCTCAAGAACTGAGCTTTCCTTTTAGAATGGCTATGTGTGTCCATGCACATGGCTATGTAGCAGGCACGTGAAGCACCTGTGAGAAGACTGGCTGATTCCATCCCAGGGGCACAGGCTGGAACAGGAGCCTGGGGAATTAGATCAGGGTGGCTGGGAGGAATGAATGGGCAAAGAAGCGATGACTATATCATAAAAAGATAGTTTTAGGGCTGAGGATGTAACCCAGTTAGTAGAATGCTTGCCTAACATGCATGGAGCCCTCAGCACCATATAAACCGATTGTGATAGTGCAGGCCTGTGATCCAAGCTCTTGGGAAGTAGAAGCGAGAAGGTCATAAGTTTAAAGGTCATACAGCCACATAGCAAGTTTGAGGCCAGCCTGGACTACATAAGCCTGTCTCAATAAACAAACAAATAAATAAATAAATAAAAACAACACAAAGAAGGAAGAGGAAAGAAAAAGAAAGTTTTTTAGAAAGTGGTTGTAACTTAAATGTCAAGAAAAGCCACCAAGTAATGATCATGTGGTTTTTCACTTTAAACTGGCTCAGTTCTGCATAAGACATCCATTGTTCCTGCATCAGGTGGTGTCTTCCCAGTCAAATATTTTCTTAGAGGATCAGTATTATTTTACTGGTTCCCTAAACTTGCTTCCTCTACTTTAACATCACTGTCACTTGGTAACCTGAAACAATAGTAAAAACATAAAGTTTAGCCCTCATTTAAATCATAATCTAGTAATCCTTCCCCTCTGTTATTTACTGCTTTGGAGGAAACTCCAATTCTTTTATCTCTAGGCATGTTCTTTTGGTTGTTATTTTGATATGAACAGTGATTATAGAATATACAATAAAAACAGATCCAGCTGGGCATGATGATGTGTGCTTTTAATCCCAGCATTTAGGAAGCAGAGGTAGGAGGATCACTGTGAGTGAATTCAAGGCCAACCTGATACTACATAGATCAGCCTGGGCTAGAGTGAGACCCAGCCTCAAATACAAACAAATAAACCCATCAAAAACAAACAAGCAAAAAAATAAATCCAAACATGTGTGCTAAAACAAAACAAAACAAAACCATGTGTGCTTAAGTGAGATAGAGGGTAATGTAAGACTAGAGCTTTAAGGCTGCTGGGGTGTCCCTGTATTCAATAGGAGGACTGTGCTGTAGGTGGTTGTTCCACATCTAGTAGCAGTAGTAACAGTGGGACGTGATCATTGCACTCTCGCTTTACCAGGTGCTGTATTTATACCCTTCCAACAACCCTGACATAGATGTGATTGCTGTCCCCATTTTATAACAAGACTCAGAAAGTTAGTTAACTAGCCCAAGGTTACATGGCCAAAATTCAAACCAAGATCATCAGATTTCAACATCCATGCTATGGGGAATGCTCAGCAAAATTAGAAGAAATTCTCCATGAAATGAAGCTGCTTTTGGTGTTGCATTTTTACCTTGGGATGGAATGCAGTGGTCTCCCTTGGTACTGTAAAGGTTGTGCTGAGTCAGGCAAACCACACTAAGCAGTGTGCCTATCTCAAAACTGCTCATGTTTGCAATAATAGGAACATCTGTTTCATGTGGCTTGGTTGGGCAGAACTGTAACAGGGGAGTTTGGGATTAGAATTTAAAGAGTACCCAGCTAATTCTAGTGTACCTCAGAATTTAAGGAATACCCGAATTCTTGTCTATAAAATTAAAGAATTAAAATTATAAACCACCAGAGGATAAGGTATAGTAGCAGACGCTTTTCAAAAGAAAATGAGAAGTTACAGAGAGATCTCCAGCCACCTGTGGAGAGAACACGTGTGTTGTAGTCAGCCACACGCCATTGGGATGAACTTCCAAACCAGGCACAGTTATGGGAGGAAGGGACTTATTGAAGCTATAGATCCAGGGGAAGTTCCATAATGGTGAGAGAGGCTAGCCCCCTTTCACAGGTCTAAGCAGAGAGAGAAGCCGATCACCAGCACTACATACCAACAAATATCAATGGGTGGGGGTCACTAAGAAGACAATATCTTCCCTTTATATAGCCTTAGGGAGGGGTCTTGCAACCTTTTCCCAGAGTTAATGGCTTCCTGAGTCTCTGGAATTTCCTTAGTGCACTGCCCACAAAAAAGGGATATTTATTTCCAACTTCCCTTTCCGACTTCCCTGAGCTTCCTTACATCCTGCCCCCTGCTGAGAGGGCTGCCTTCCTGTGAACAACATCAGAGACCCACCCAAGATAATTAAAAAGATCAAGTTGACAACAAAACATAACCATCACAAAGGGAGCAGATTTAGCCAAAGTCTGTGCTGCTCAGCCAAACAGGCAGAAGAAGGAAAGATACCAGGGAGCTCCCATCATGAGAAAAAAGATTCATGTGGGAAAGAATCCTGAGCCCCTCCCCCCTTCACCACAACCATTAGTCTGTGGTGAGGGAAGGCCTTACCTACCTAAGGCCTAGAAATTCAGAGGTCCTTCTGCTAGTATGGGGGAGAGAGGGCTGGACTTTGTTTCAGTGACTTATATATGACCTGGGCCAGGTAAGTCAGAAAGATAGCTGGTTGGTCCATTTCTGACCAATCAGTTTCAGGATTAGGTTTTACCTCTAGTTAGAGACACCTCCCACTCAAGAGGAGAGGTCAGGCATGGAATCTGTGGAATTTGGTGAAAGTACAAGTTAACTGTCACAGAACTATCTTACAACTCAAGAGCTTGAAGGAGGAATGCCCACATAGACACCAGAGTCAGCAGCATTAGGCAGTGCTCCTCAAAAAAGGTGATCTAGCTGGGCATAGAGAGGCCAATTTAGGTGGATCTCCTTGAGTTCGAGGCCACCCTGAGACTACATAGTGAATTCCAGGTCAGCCTGGGATAGAGTAAAGCCTACCTCAAAAAACCACTGAGGTGGGCCCCCAGTGGGTTGGGGACAGGAAATGGGGGTACCATCACAAGATTTGCTCATACAGTGTATCTAATTATTGAAAATAAATATGTTTTAAAAAAACAAAAAAAAAAAACAATAAAGAAGGAAAGATGATCTAGCTGCCACCAGGAGCAACCTCACTATCCTCCCATCATTCTCAAGGGGACTACTGCTGCTCTCAGCATCTGTGTAGCATTCATAAAACCAGGGCAATCTCTCTGGGGTCAAGGTCATCTCTAAGTTATGCTCTTGCTTTTCCCCTAATGCTCAAACTCTTAAACGCAGGAAATGGATCTTTATGAATGTGGAAAAAAATATGAAAGGCATTATAAGGGTTTTGCCTCAGTTCCTGCAGGAAAGGAGAGGGAGGCAGAATAAAAAAAAAAACTTGTTCTTTACATTCTCTTGCATTGAGCCTTGTTTACATAATTTTATGATATTAATACAAATTTTTAAATTTGATGGAGGAATGGGATTATTTCATTTCAGAAAGAAAGAGCCTGCTCTTTTAATTGTAGTATGGCCTCCTTATCTCCTTACTCAAATCTTCCCAAACTGTAAAAAATAGAGTTGGCTTTCTGTTCCTCTTGCATAGTTCTGCACATTTATTTCATGAACAAAGAACTTGAGGACACATATTTATATCCTGAACCACTGTGTTTAGGTGTATACAAAGCATATACAGGCCAGCCATATTGTGTGTATTGTTTTAAAAGGACTTTTGCATTACTATTTTTTGTTTCTTTTTTAATTTTTCTTTTTCTTTTTTCCTTTTTTTTTTGCATTGCTATTTTTGATAATTGTTCAGCTACTGTTATTCATCTAAAAATCACAACTTAAAATTTTGGTCAAGGTAGTTGCTTAGGCCTAAGGATATTGGAGACAAGTTTAGTATACAATGTGTGTGTGTGTGTGTGTGTGTGTGTGTGTGTAAGTGTGTAAGAGAGAGAGAGAGAATATGAGAGTGTGTATGTGTTTAAGTTGTCTGCTAGTATAATTTAGAAATGCTGAATTTCTTTTGAAGCTTTCTATCTGCTTTTTCCTACTCTTCTCAAAATTTACCTCACAGGGCTCAATTGTAATTATTAGATATAGGTGCCATCCAGAGTGTGTTTTAGACCTGATTTCATACTCACTGAATTTTAAGCAATTAGGCAAAGACCTCAGATTAATTACTAAGATTGTTATGATCATTTGTTTAAAGTTGTGGTTCAATAAGAATATTGTAGCATTAGATATTGGAGTCATTGACTCTTGAGTTTGAATTTTGGCTCTGTAGCCATAAGCACAGCATGGCTTAGTCCCTAAGAATAGGGATAATGATGGTCGTTCTGAGATTAGAAAGGTTAATGAGTATGTCTTTTAGTTTGTTGTTGACCTTATAAGTAGTTGATCAATGGTCTCTGATCTTGTCTCCACACTCATCACCTTTATGGTCATCACCATTGTCACCATTTTTGTTTTCCATTAATGGTAGTCTTACTTTGGTCCTGGATTCTTTCCTCATGTCAGACAGTGGAGAGTCCACTGGGGCAGATAGAAAGGCTAACAATGCAGTAAAGACATGGAAGGTTATACACACTTCATGGTAACAGCTCATAATGGGTTGATTTTGTAGTGATTTTTTACCCTGCAAAATATTTATAAAACACACCATTAAGGATTAATGTAACTGGTCCCACAATTAGAAAACAAAAGTTGGATAGTTCCAACAAGTGTTGGACTTAATGGCCACAGAGACATGTCTTTGTGGCTTCAGTCTTAACAATTTACTAGTGACTATAATCTATCATGGTGGCAAAATAAAAGATTAGATTAAAAATTCAAAGTAACATGGTGTATTAGTGTATTAGGGCTGCCATGACAAAACACCACTGGGTGGCTGACAGGACAAATTTTATGTCTGATAATTATACAAGCTGAGAATTTAAGAGGTGCCACACGCAAAGTGCCAGCAGAGTTGGTTTCTGGTGAGGCCTCTCTCCTTAGTGTGTCCTCTTAAAGTCTGTTCCCTACCCCCCACCCCCTCTAAACCTCCCCCCCAGGGTGAGAAGAAGGAGAAAGGAGGGAGGGTTAGGATTTCTTCCTCTTTTTGAAAGGACACAGTACTACTGGATTAAGTCCTGCCCTTATGGCCTCCTTTAACATTAATTACCTCTTTAAAGGCCTTACCTCTAAATATAATAACAAGAGGATGAGAGCATCTACATATGAATTGTGGGAGAGAGTTACAATTCAGTCTATAACAAGTGGTAAAATAAAATAGTTCCCTCAGGATAGTTGTGTTAATGATTCTTAAGGGATTTACTTGTTGTTTTTTTCCCCAATGTGATTTAATAGCACACTTACATGGAAATTGAGTGGTAGCTGCTGTGCTGTATAAAATGCCGAGAATGTGCTCTGACAGCTCCTTTTCCATTCTTCATTCAACTTGATCTTTCTCATTCCCTTGGCTGTATTGCTAAAAATAATCCACTAAAACAGATTAAAGATTTTCTTAACATTTTGCAAAATATGAATTCTGTCATATATATTCTTTTTAAAAAATTTTTATTAGGGGAGATTGGGTGTGTTCATGGTGGTATGGCTATAGACAAATAATTTTTATTAGGAACTTTACTATATGAACATATTGCACATTGATTGTATTCCCACCAGGTCATCCTCTTATGGCTCTCTCCCCTGCCCCACTCCCTGAGGGCCTCCTCTGTGAGGTTATCTATTGGTAATCACTGTGGGTACCTGTGGAAAGAGCAGTGCCT
>PVHP010016975.1:10895-35210 GCA_004024765.1 Zapus hudsonius | reverse complement strand
TGGCAAACTGGCCAACATCAGGGCATTAGCACTGCTCATGTCTGAAGATGTGGTGTTAATTAGGTCCATGCAAAACTCTGGAAAAAGTTGTGAAGGCAGCCCTAAAAATCAATCTCTGTTTTTATCTTTAATAAATTTTACCTTTGGGGGGCTGGAGAGATGGCTCAGCAGTTAAGGCACTTGCCTCCAGTGCCTAAGGCCCCAGTTCAATTCCCCAGTATCCACCTAAGCCAGATCCACAAGGTGGTGGCCCTGGTTCTCTCTCTCTCTCTCTCTCTCTCTCTCTCTCTCTCTCTCTCTCTCCTCTCTCTGCTTGAAAAATGAATAAATAAAATTTAAAAAAATTTACCTTTGGGAGCCCTCTAATGGGTTTCAGTATTGCAGAAATCATGAAAGAACTAAAACAGAAAGCTTCCCATTTATTGAGGCATTGTGGTGTACATTTAATGCTCATGAAATTGAGGGTCATAGTGATAAACCCAGTCTTTTTAAAATATTTTATTTATTTGAAGACAGATACAGAGAGAGAGAGAGAATGGGTATGCCACCGCAAACAACTTCAGATGCATGTGCACTGTGCACCTGGCTTTATGTGGGTACTGGAGAATCAAACCCAGGTCCTTAGGCTTTGCAGGCAAGCATCTCCAGCCCCCCAAAGGTAAAATTTATTAAAGATAAAAAGAGATTGATTTACTTTTTTCTTTTTTTAAAGTATTTTATTTATTCATTTTCAAACAGAGAGAGAGAGAACGAGTGAGCGAGCACCAGGGCCACCACCTTGTGGGTCTGGCTTATGTGGGTACTGGGAAATTGAACCGGGGCCTTAGGCACTGGGGGCAAGTGCCTTAACCGCTGAGCCATCTCACCAGCCCTCTACTTTTTGGTTTTTTGAAACAGCAGACCATGCTGGCATCCATCTGCAGACTTCCAACTATGTAGACCAGGTTGGTCTTTAACTCCTAATTTCTCCTTTCCTTTTTTCCCCCCCAGCTTTTCAAGGTAGGGTCTCACCTGGAATTTACTATGTAGTCTCAGGCTGGCCTCGAACTCAGGGCGATTCTCCTACCTCTGGGATTAAAGATGTGCACCACCACACTTTCCCCTTTCCTAATAAGCCATTTCATTTTTTTGGTTTTGTTTTAATATTTTTATTTGCAAGCAGATAGAGACAGGCAGAGAGAATGGGCAAACCAGGGCCTCCAGCCACTGCAAAACAACTCCAGATGCATGCACCGCCCTGTGCATCTGGCTTTATGTGGGCACTGGGGAATCAAACCTGGGTCCTTTGGCTTTGTAGGCCAGCGCCTTAGCCGCTGAGCCATCTCTCCAGCCCGAAACCCCCCCAGGGGTAGGGTCTCGCTCTAGCCCTGGCTGACCTCGAACTCACAGCGATCCTCCTGCCTCAGTCTGAATGCATCACCACGCCCGGCTTTAAACCCAGTTTTTAACCCGCTAAGTATTTACATCACAATTACACCAGCGACAGTCAATACCTCTCACGCGAGTTTTCTTGCCAGCTGCGGAGTTGGTTTTCGGCTTTGATACTACACTCGATCTTAGCCAAAAGGCCGAGAAGCGATGGTTTTCGGATTTGAATGGACAATTCTGTTGCTCCCTTGACAGCTCGTCCCTGGAGCTACCGGACTGGTTTCCTTTCTAACGATTATTAGCGTTACAGAGCGGTCCGGCTTGGTGGCGCACCCTTTAACAGCCGAGGCGGGAGGGTCGTGAGTTCGAGGCCAGCCTCGGCTACGGACTCAGTTTTCGGTCAGCCGGGGCTGGAGTGAGACCCGGCCGTGAAAACAAAACAATCAAGCGGAACAGCAGGCCGCCATTGTGGCGTTCCACCAAGCGTCCAGGTCATCTGCGCTCCAAGTGGGGAAAGGGCTGCGGTCACTGGCCGTCACCGGAGAGGGACCCTCGGGGCCCCGGCGCCCAGCGCGGTCCTCCACCGCCGAGATCCCGGGAGGATCGGCCGCGCACCGAGCGGGCTTCAGCCAGCACCTCTCCACACCGGTCACCGCACCATCCCGCCCGCCGCCGAGACCCGCGGCCGCCCGCGGGGACCTCAGCAGCAGCCCACCCCCACGCCCGCCCCACAAAGGGCGAGACCCAGGCCCCACGGGAAAAGGGGAGGCCAGGCCACCGCCCTCTACGGTCCCAGCCCTCCGGCCCGCCCCGCCCCGCCGGACTGCCCTCAGTACCCGCCCCCGCTCCTGCCCTTCCCCCACCAGCGCAGCCTGCGCGAGCCCCCGCTCTCCCCCGCCGCGGGGCGGCCTGGACCCCCACAGGCCCCGCCTCCATAGTCAGAGGCTGCCGCGCAGCCTTATGGGAGTTGGAGTTCTGACGCAGCCTCTGTGCGAAGCCGCGAAGACCCGAGGACTACAACTCCCATCATGCTACTCGCCGCTGCCGCCACGCCCCCGGCCGGCCGAGTCCCGGCCCTCTGGACTACACATCCCGACTGCCTACGCGGCACTCCCGCCCTCCCTCCCGAGACACGAGCCGAACTGGGCGTCAGGTCGGGGAGCCGGTCGGGTTCCCGCTCGTCGCCACCGCCGCCGACCCCCGCAGCGCCTCTCCCGCCTCTCTACGGCGCCGGCCGCGGGAGCTGCATCGTCCGCTCTGCTTCCTGAGAAGCCGACAGTCCGGGATCACCGAGCCAACGACGCGACAGACCGAACCCCTCGTCACCTCCAGTCGGGGCGACCCCTCCCTGGTCAGCCCTCGCTGGGCGCCGGCGCCCCCGGCCCCGACCTCCCCGCGGCCTCACTCCGCACTCCGGCCTCGGTCCTCCCGCAGCCGCCGCCCCCCACCCGGAACATGGACTCCGACTCTTGCGCCGCCGCCTTCCACCCTGAGGTGAGTGCGAGCTGCGTTCCGGCCTCCCGTCGCCGGTCCCTGGTCCGCGGGGAAGCCAGCCCCCTCGAGCCCGGCCTCCCTGAACCCCGACATTGGCTCTCCGCCCCCCCGGGGCCCGGCCTCCGCCCCCCGCTCGGGCCCGCGCCGGGTCCTCCCCGCCAGCGCTTCTCCGGACACCCGCGTCCCTTTCCCGGGCCGCCGCGCCCACCCTCCGCCCTCCCGTCAGCCGGGGGACCTGTCCTCGCCCCGGCCCCTTCCCACCGGCCCGCGCCCCCCTCCCCGCCCCCGGGACTCGGCCCGCCCGCTGCCGCCCGCCTCCCGCTGCGTCCCCTCCCCCCTCCGGTGCGGCGGGGCCCCCTCGGAACGGCTCCGCGCCTCGCGGGCCCGCCGCCTCCTCCCCCGGCGCGCCCCGCCCCTCCCCCGGCTCCGCGCGGCCCGCGGACCCCCCCGCAGCGTCCTGGGGTCCCCCACGCCGGGGGGACCGGAGCCTCGTCGCTCCCCGGCCCCCCGCCCTCGGGCTCGCCTCGCTCCGCCCCGCACCCTCCCCTCCCCCTCCTTCCGGGGATCTGTCCCCCGCGCGTTCCCCTCCGGGTCCGTGTCGGTGTTGGGGGCGGGCGGAGGGGACCGCGGAGTGGACGGGGCTCTGCACCCACCCGGGGGCTCGCCATGGCCCCGCGAGGCTCTCGCGACCCCCTCCAGAGCCAGGACCCCTCTAGATCCCGCCGGAGTCCCGCGCCCGCACCCCACGGGTGGGCCTCGCACCTTCCGGGGCCGGCGGGCGGGCGATGGGCGCCATCTGCCTCGGGGAAGGCGGGCGGGCGGGTCTCCAGGCCGCCGCGGCGCCGCCCCGCACTCGCGTCCGCGGGCTGACCACCGCCGAGCGAAAAGGAGCGAAAAGTTCTCCCCGAGCTCGGGGCCCAGAGGCCATCCCCGGGCCGCCGGGAGCGTGCGGCCGGCCCGCCGCCGCCGCGGCCTCCGAGGCCGGGAGGTGGAGGCTTGCGGGAACAAGTTGGGAACGTTTGCAAAAGTGGAGTTTTCCAGAGAAAACCTGTGGGCTGCTGTCCGTGCCCGAGAGCTCCGTACCCTCCGTCCCCGTCCCCTAGGGGGCCGCGTTCCCTCGGACTCTGCACCTGAGCGAGGGTGGGGGCGGGGCGGCCCGGAGGTGCGGGTCCAGGTCCGGAGCCACCGAGGCACCGCCTCCGCCAGAACATCCCTCCCCGTGATGGGTGCTAGCTGCTCTAGCGTTTGTCCAAGTGCGCACCCAAAGTGGGCAGTAGGTCCTGCTTCCTACTCTAACCTGGAGTGGGCAGCGTGAGAGTCTGGCCTGGAGGGCGAGGAAGTACTTGCCCATTTTTGAAATCACTTAACATGTTTTCAGTTAAAGCCAGAGCAGCAGCTTAGTTTCAAAATCTGTAAAACCGCGCTCTACTAATAGATAAGGCCTGGAGGCAGACTTTCAGACCAGCGGTTATCTTCTAGTTTCCCTGTGTTCTTGGCACAGAACCTTAATACTCCTCGAACCACCTTCTGAAAACCTCCTCTGTTGACCTGAGCCTACCTTATCTTGTTTCTAGACTGTAAATCCAGCAGTGTGTTCCCTGAGTGGTTGGCGATCCTCCTTGGTCTCTCCTTCACTGAACTCCCTTTGTTCTTGTTCACAGGAATACTCCCCTGGGTGCAAGAGGCGCAGGACTGTGGAGGACTTCAACAAGTTTTGCACCTTTGTCTTGGCCTATGCTGGCTACATCCCCTACCCGAAGGAGGTAATAACCCACAATCCTTTGTCTTAACTTCCTGGTTTTTGGTCCCTTTACCAGGGGTGCATCTGGCAGTGCTTGCTGGTGATGACCTCAGGTGGTAGTACCACAGGAATCTATGTCTCCAGTACTTAGATCAGCCCAGCAAGAGAGGTGGTTCCTTTAAACTCTGGTAGAAAATGCAGGCTTGTCTAGAAATGATTGAATGAACTTTGAAAGTTCATTTGTGCCTAGTCTGGCTGATCACACCTGTCATCCCTGCAAGTCAAGAGGCTGAGGCAGGAGGATCTACACAAGTTTGAGGCTGAACTATAGTGAGTTCCAGGGCAGTGTGACTTCTCAAGAAAGTAAGACAAAAGAGGTCAAAAAGCACAGTTCATTTGTAAATACTGTGACTGGAATCTGTCTGCTCTTAAAAAAATGGCAGGCATTTTCTGTGGCCAGATTCTTCTTGACTTTCAGGAAGATATGTGGTGGTTATGATGTTTTCACCCCAGATTGAGGATGATACCAGAGGCACAGAGGGCACTCCATCGCCTCTGAGACAGCCTTCTGGTAGCTGTATCACATAACCCAGTCTTCAGAGGCTCCTGCCCATGGCCCACATCTCACCTAAATGGAAGGGTTTCCTTGCTAAGGAAAGGATAGAACTGTGCATCAGAGTTACTGATGGGCTGAGACTTCAGGGGCCTTGCTTGTGTCACACTGACCTACAAACAAAAGAATCAAGGTGTCTTAAAAGGCAAAAATCATGGCATTGATTTTATTTTTTCCCTTGAAATAGCACATAAGATGTTACCACGATTACTGATGATAGGCTTACATGATGAGAACCGCGGCGCTTAGTTTGCTGCTTTGTATTTGCCTACTTTGATCTTGCAATGTTTTGGCTCCTCCAGTTAAAGACTACCAAAACTTTTTTTTTTTTTTTTTTTTGGTTCAAAAATTTCTTGGAACTAAAATTCACTTAGTTAAAACCCAAATCATTTGCAGAACAAACAGAAGGAACTCTACCTGAACCTCACTCTAGTCTCAGGCTCTCCTTGAACTCTTGGTGATCCTTCTATGTCTGTCTCCCAGATTGCTGGGATTAAAGGTGTGCGCCACCACGCCCTGGCTAAGAAGGGGACTCTTTAGAGAAGTCAGAGAAAGAAGTCTATGAGAGGTTATCATAGGGGGATCTGGGAGACCACATGCCAGGCAGACATGCTGCTACTCCACTGAGCTGCACCCCAAGCCCTTGCCCATGTTACCTGAGTGTGAACTTAGTCCTGGCTCTGGGGCAGGTGCCTTTCTGCCTGTCCTGTGAGGTACTGAGAGCCTAGGCCTATGGTTGTGCCAGCTCATAAGTGGTTGGGGTGTGGAACTTGTACCCACATCAGGCCCCTGTGCCTCTGTCCTGCAGGAGTTTCCTCTGAGGAGCAGCCCTAGCCCGGCCAACAGCACCGCTGGTACCACTGACAGCGACGGCTGGGACACCAGCTTCTCCGACATTGCTGCTTCTGTGCCCATGTCTGACCGCTGCTTCAGCCACCTGCAGCCCACCCTCTTGCAGCGAGCCAAGCCCAGTAACTTTCTGCTGGATAGAAAGAAGACTGACAAGCTGAAGAAGAAGAAGAAGAGGAAGCGAAGGGACAGCGACGTGCCTATGAAGGAGGGGTACAGGGAGGGCTTGCTGAAGCTAGAAACTGCCGATCCCTATGGGGAGACCCCCATAAGTCCCACTCTGCAGGATAGCCCCCAGGCTGCCGGTGACCCCTGCTCTGGCTGGGACTCTGACACTCCTTCAAGTGGCTCTTGTGTCGCTGTGTCACCCGATCAGGTCAAAGAAATAAAAACTGAAGGGAAACGGACTGTTGTCCGGCAGGGAAAGCAGGTGGTGTTCCGAGATGAGGACAGCACTGGCAACGACGAGGACATCATGGTGGACTCTGGTGAGTGGTCCTCGGGCTTCTGGCTGAGGGCAGAAGAGGGGTGGGCCTGGGCCCTTGGAGTGGAATTGTAGTGCGCACCCACACCCCCAGGAGGAAATGCAGGAAGGCAGGAGTACCTCGGGAAGGGGTTCACTACCAACAACTGTGTAAAACCATGTAGCCCATTAGTGCACTCCTCGTGGGTGGTATCTAGTCCTTCCACCTCTGGGTTTGGGTGTGCTTAATGCATGTTCAGAGAGGAGTTAAGCCATCTCTCCAGCCCAGGAGTGCCAGCATTGAGTTGAGTTAGAATGTGGCTTTGGCCACGCTCAGCCACTCTGCTGAGACCCATAGCTTCCATGGAGAGGAGGGCTCTTAGAAGTTCTCTCCCCTTAATGGGTTCTGGTTCCTTTCCTTCCAGATGATGATTCCTGGGACCTTGTTACCTGCTTCTGCATGAAGCCATTTGCCGGCCGCCCCATGATAGAGTGTAATGAGTGCCACACCTGGATCCACCTGTCCTGTGCCAAGATCCGGAAATCGAATGTTCCGGAAGTGTTTGTCTGCCAAAAGTGCCGGGACTCCAAGTTTGATATCCGTCGTTCCAACCGTTCCCGAATGGGCTCCAGGAAGCTGTTTCTGGACTGACTCGGAGCTGGCGAGGACAACAGGCGAGGGACTGGAAGGGATGGGGGCCCCGGCCCTCCTTGGTTGAGCACAGAACTCCCAGCTCTGGTGCAGGCTGAGCCTGCCTGCCATTCAGGTGCCTAAGCAGAAGCCGGCTGTCCATGGTTGAGACTGTTCTAGCCAGCCGGCCAGCTGGCCGGCCAGCAAATAAAACTTTGTTGGCCAAAGTGCTGCCAGAGCTGTGTTCTCTGCAGCAGAGGCCGACTGAGCCACCTTGGTTGGTTCTGGGGTCGCTTTGGCTGAGAGTGAGGGCACACAGTCTTGTGACATTATATTGTCATTAACCAGTTCTCGCCCTTGCTTCCATGGTGCTAGGGAAAGGAGGTACCCACGTCCCTGGCCTGTCAGTGAACAGCCATACCTGTGAGTTTCTTCAGTGTGTTTCTCTTCATCATTCCAAGTTGCCCTGTCCGCTGTGTTCCATGCTCGGCCTGCCTCAGCTGAGCTGCAGGGCTTGGAACTGTCGTGGGAGCCCTGTCGTGTCACTGAGGAGCCTTGGGTGGTGGGTGAGCTTGTGATTTTGGTTTCCCCATTCAAAGGGACAGGATATGGCCACTTTTCTGTGGAAAGGGTCGAGGGTGGAGGTGGCCCATGTTTATGACTCAGTTTCCTGTTTAGCACGTTGTAAAAACCCATCTCTTCTCATGATATTGCCAAAAGGATTGGTCAGGTTTTGGTGGCGCCCTTACTCTCCAGTTGGAGTGTGGCACAGATTAGGGGTAAGAACAATGGGGTAAGAAGAGTAGGAAGGGAGCGCTCTGGTGTTCTCATTCCCCAGGGCAAGATTAGGACCTGGAATCCTTGTTCTGGATTGGTGAGTGGTGTGAACAAAGGCTTGGTCTGGGGGTCCCGGTGAAGGCCAGCTATGTAGCCAGAGTTTGCATGGGAAGGAATCTGTGCACCTGGGACACGGGGTTGTGGCTCTCTGAAAGCTCTTCAGAGGTTCCAGCTTGGCAAAGCTGCGGGTATGTTCCATAATTACTGTTTCTTGTTAGGCATGGAGAGGGAGGAATGCTCACAGTTGTCATACTTTGCATGTTCTTGGTGGCAGGATAGGCTGCAGTCTCCCCTGCCCAGGGCTCCCCCTTCCTGTGGCACTTTTGCCAGGCCACCAGGCATTGTCACACAGAAAGCACCAAGGGGCTCGGACTATAATTTGGCAAATCAGAGCCCTTTTTTATTTTTATTTATGGTCCTGGTATCTTTCACACTTGTCCAGTTAACTGTCTTTAGTTTTTAAAAGTCCTGTTGCTTCTATTAAAGTACAAAAGTAGAGCGAAATAGTTCTTGAAACTCAATGTTCTGTGAAGATCTTGAGGGAGGATTGTACTATAGGGTAGCTGCTTTAGAAACAACTGTGTGAGTCCCCAGGCTGTTGTCTGGCTCTGATTGGAGCAAACACCCAGGGTCAGTTGGGGAGAATTTGCCAAAGATCTGCCCCATGACAGTATATCTGTAGTGTCTTCACCATGAGAACCAAAGCTCCAAAGTTTTCTCTTATTACCAGCTCCGTAGGAGTTTTATTTTTTTCCCATGAAAGTAAGTGCACCTGAGAACCTGTGCGTTGAGTAGAATGGCCAGCTCTGCTCACACCTGATCCTCATCTGTTTATTTGCTTGACTTTATGTTCTTTCAGCAACCCTGGGGGTTGGTTCAGACAGCTCCTTATGCAAATGAGGCATGACCCATCCATGGGCTCCTGGTTGGTGGTTAAGTGAGGGGAGGGAAAGATGTCACCCCCAAAATAGACTCCTCCCCTTTGCTTTGGCAGGCCAGACACTCACCATCTTACTGTGGCTCTGTGTAACAAAGTTGATGTGTATAAAGCCAGCCGTTTCTGTGAAACTACATTGTGTAAATAAAGACGTTGCTACTTTGAGGTCTGGTTCCAGTGTTCTGTGATGAGGGTACAGGTGGTCCCCAAACTACGGTGACAAGCTCTGACCAGGTCAAGTCTGAGTTGGCATTCAGCCGGATAAGATGCCACGGCCCTTGGGTACACTTACCGGGAGTTCTTCAGAGAGAAACCCCAGCACAGGCCTGTCTGGGAGCTCCTGTCCCGCGCTGGGCAGAGCCTCAGATCCCCAGAGCCCCGCTTTGGAACCTCTGTCACCCCCAGTGCCATGCTTTTCTGGACCTCTGGGGACGTCAGTGGGATCAAAAAACCTCATCTGGAGGCTGAGGCAGGGGGATCATGACTTTTGACCAGCCTGTAGCAGCAAGTCCTGGGGTTGGAGTTTCCAAGGCAGGGAGGGGCGTACGCCCGGCCTACGGAGGAGATGCACCGCCCTGAAGTTGGGGTCCGGGCAGGGTTGGGGGCCTGAACTCTGGCCGGCCCCGCCCCTTCCCGCCCGTGTCGCCGCCGCCGCCATCTTTGTTAGGGGCAGCCGCCCGGTTCCGAGATGCCGAAGTCGTGCGCGGCCCGGCAGTGCTGCAACCGCTACAGCAGCCGCAGGAAGCAGCTCACCTTCCACCGGTGAGGAGCGGAACTCACCGGCCGGGACGCTGGGCGGGAGCGACGGCCCGAGGGCGGCGGGGGGCGGGGCGGGGGGGGAGACGGGCGCCCGGCTCTGCTCTGCCCGGCGGCACCTCCGGGAGGCCGGGCCGCGTGGCGGACCCTTGGCGCGGTCTTCCCCGGGGGGCAGCCTTCAAGGCTCCGGCTCGGGGCACTGTGTCCATGCTTCTGCTTCAAGGTTCTGGAAAGTACTCTCAGTATGCACGCCCCCCCCCCCAAGAACTGCGCCCTGTTCCAGCCCTTGCTCTCCTGCCTGTGCGTGGATCGCCTTGGCCATCACAGCGTGTACTTCTCCTGTGTTTGATCACTGTTATGCTTGTGAGCCATCCTTGCCACGTGCAATAGCTAAACCCGTGCCTTTTCACCACTGCATAGTATTCCGCCAGATCCATGTACTAGAATTATCTGTTGTGCAGTTGAATAATGTCCAAGGGATGTGGATCCTGGCACATGTATTCTTATTTTCTACCGGGCGTATACTCATGGATAGACAGCTCTTTATTCTCTCTCCTCTCTCCTTTTGAGACAGGGACTTGTTTGTCTGAAGTCTTGTTGGGCCTAGAGCTCACTCTGTAGCCCAGGCCAGCCTTGAACTTGCAGCGATCCTCTTGCTTCTGTCAACAACCAAGTGCTAAGACTACAGGTGTGCACCATGCCTGGCAAATCTTTATTTTTTTCAATACTGGGAATGGAACCCAAGGCCTCCAGAAGGGTGGGCAAGTCCTTTACTGTCTTTTTAAATATTCATTGTATATAGTGATGGTTTCATAAGGACATTTCCATTCACAGTATCATGTACTTTGACCATAATCCTTATGCCTTCCCTTCGCTCTCTTTTCCCAGATAATTAAAAAAAATTTTTTCTGTTTGAGTTTTTTGAGGTAGGGTCTCACTCTAGCCCAGGCTGATCTGGAGCTCACTGTGGTCTCAGGCTGGCCTCCAACTCCTGGCAATCTTCCTACCTCTGCCTCCCATGTGCTGGGATTAAAGGTGTGCACCACCATGCCTGGCCCAGATAATTTTTAAAAAATACATTTTTATGTCTTTATTTGTGGGGAAAGTGGGGAGGGAGAGAGAGGACATGCCAGGGCCTCCAGCCGCTCAAACAGATTCCAGATGCATGGACCACTTTGTGCATTTGGCTTTATGTGGGTGCTGGGGATTTGAACCTGGGACAGCAGGCTTTGTAAGCAAGCACCTTTAACTGCTGGGCCATTTTCACAGCCCTTCCCAGATAAGTTTGCTTCTTTTTCATCCCACCCCTCTCTTCAGAGACCAGAGGTCTCCTGTAGCCCAGGATGGTCTTGAACTTGCTACATAACCAAGGCTGCCCTTGAACTCCTGATCCTCCTTCCTCCAGGTGTACACCACCTTAACTGGCGTGTCTTCTATTTTCATGACACCTGCTTTCGCCTAGTCAACTGCTCGGTTGCATTTGCCACACCTGGTCTGTTTCCCCACGTGGCTCCTATGACACCTGGGCCTTCCTTTGTTGCCAGTGTCCCTTCTTGGTCCCCTTTGGCTGGGTCTTCCCTTCTTTGCTTTTAACACTAAACGCTGGTGTGTTTGAGGAATAGCTTCCATGATGGCTCCCAAGCCTGATCTCAGGCTGGCTGGCAGGTTTGCAGGGACATTCTCCCCCACCCCATGTCCACCTGCCTCTCCTTGTCCATCTGAGGAGCCTTAACATCGACAGCAAACTTCTGCTTGCCCTAACCACTGCTCCTCTGCTTTTGGGCAAACCTTACAGCCTGACTTTATTTTTTTAAAAAAATTTTTTTTTATTTATTCATTTTCAAGCAGAGAGATAGATATAGAGAGAGCGCACCAGGGCAACCACCTTGTGGGTCTGGCTTATGTGAGTTCTGGGGAACTGAACTCGGGGCCTTGGGCACTGGAGGCAAGTGCCTTACCCACTGAGCCATCTCTCCAGCCCCTGTTTTGGTTTTTTGAGACAGGGTCTCTGTAGACTAGGCTGCCCTTGAATTCACAGCAGCCTTTCTGCCTCCGCCTTCTAAGTGCTGTATGACAGACACGAGCGACCGTACTTGGCACTACTTGGCTTTCTGGTGTACATGCCGTGCCCTCTAAGAACTGCCTCCCTGTCTTCTCACTGCCATGAGGGTGGACACAGGCACCATCTTGCCTTGTCTAGAGCCTGCAGGAATGCTCCATCTGCCTGAGGCCTTGTGCCATGGGGTCTCCACAGCTTCCCCAACCAGACTTTTGCTCTCCCACACTCCCTTCTGAAGCCTGCATGGCTCACACCCCACTTCCTGCAGGGTCTGCTCAAATGTCACCTTGGGTGTCCCTGATCACCCAGAGCTTTCTTTTGTTTATAGCTGCTATGCCCCCCCACCCCCATCCACTGGGCTTGGTTTACCATTTGAGGGAAGGCTCCTTGGGGGGAAGAGACCTAGCACTGAGATTGGAGCCTGGCTAGTAGCAGGTTCTTGCCGTGCAAATTAACTTCAGATGCGTGCCTCCTTTGTGCATCTGGCTTTACATGGGTGCTGGGGAATTGAATCCCGGCTTACAGGTTTTGCAAGCAAGTGCTTTTAACTACTGATCCAGCTCCCAGACCCCTCTTTAAAAAAAAAAAAAAAAAAAGTATACAAGGCTGGGCACACCTTTAATCCCAGCACTCAGGAGGCAGAGGTAGGAAGATCACCATGAGTTCAAGACCACCCTGAGACAACAGTGAATTCCAGGTCAGCCTGTGCTAGAGCAAGACCTACTTCGAAAAGCAAAAACAAAACAAAACAATGTATATATGTCTTTTTTTTAAAAAATATTTTATTTATTCTTTTTCAAGCAGAGAGAGAGAGAGAGAGAGAGAGAGAGAGAGAGTGAGAGAGTGCACCAGGGCCACCACCTTGTGGGTCTGGCTTATGTGGGTCCTGGGGACTTGAACCCGGGGCCTTAGGCACTGGAGGCAAGTGCCTTAACCGCTGAGCCATCTCTCCAGCCCAAACAATGTATATAGATTCTATGGGCACACCAGGGCCACTGCACGTGAACTCCAGACGCATGTACCACCTGTTGCATTTGGCTTTACGTGGGTAATGGGAATTGAACCCAGACCAGCAGACTGTATGCTTTCTTTTTTTAAAAAAATATTTTATTTATTCATTTCAAGCAGAGAGAGAGAGAGAGCGAGAGCGAGAGTGTGAGAGAGCACTAACCCTAACCAGGGCCACCTGTTGTGGGTCTGGCTTATGTGGGTCCTGGGGAATTGAACCCGGGGCCTTAGGCACTGGAGGCAAGTGTATTAACCACTAAACCATCTCTCTAGCCCGCATGCTTTCTAACAAGGACCTTTAATTACCAAGCCGTCTCTACAGCCAGGTTAGCAGACTCTTGTCCCATGAAATGCTGTGCTCACAGGTTCCCATTCAGCCGCCCGGAGCTACTGAAGGAATGGGTGCTGAACATCGGCCGGGCCAACTTCAAGCCCAAGCAGCACACGGTCATCTGCTCGGAGCACTTCCGGCCCGAGTGCTTCAGTGCCTTTGGGAACCGCAAGAACCTGAAGCATAATGCTGTGCCCACTGTGTTCGCCTTCCAGGACCCGATGCAGGTAGGGCACTGGTGTCTCCCCCAGGTTCACCCAGCCTTTCACAAAGGCCTGTGATGACGATGGGGGAGGGGCTTAAGTGCTTGCTGCAAAAGCTGAGGCCCAGATGGGAGCCTAAGCACACAGGGAAAGTTGGGCATAGTGGCCCATGCCTGTGACCCCAGGGGGGGGCCCTGTACATTTCACTCCGCAGGCGGCAGGTCCCGGGGTGTCCTTTCCTGAGGCTGCGCCCCTGTCCTGGTAGTCAGCGAGGCCTGGCCCTCACTGTGTGCTTTCTAAGGTCATCCTGTGCACCTTGCTGGGAGCTGCTGGGCCTCAAGTGACACGGTGAACGGGGACAGCTTGGTCAGGAGAGAGAAGTGTAGGAGACCTGACAGCGGGCAGAGGCTGGAAGAGACTTGGGCAGGTTCAGGAATATCAACTAGGCTGGAGGCTTGAGCAGCCAGTGAGAGGTGGGGACAAGTGAAGTTTTAGGGCATCTTGGTTGGCTTAGGCCGCTGTCACAGGTACTGTGTGTGTGCACGTGAATGCGTGTGCACAGTGGAGGCCAGAGGAGGATGCCAGCTGTTCTCCAGCACACCTCTGCTTGCTTCCTTGAAATGGAGTCTCTGAATCCAGAGCTGCAGGTTTTTGACCAGACTGGCTCCCCTCTCCGCAGGACTGGGGTGTGTTTGGCCATGTCCAGCTGCTCGCAGGTTGCTTGGGAACTGAACTCTGGAGGAATCATGCCCTCAGACTTGTGTTTGCCTGCTGAGCCATCTCTCCATCAATTTTTTTCTTTTTTTTGGATGTAGGGTTTCACTCTAGCCCAGGCTGACCTAGAACTTATTCTGTAGTCCCAGGCTGGCCTTGAACTCACAGTGATCCTCCTATATTAGCTTTGCCAAATGCTGGGATTAGAGGTGTGCACCATCATCCCTTATTCTTCCCATTTTTAAATTTTTTAAAAAATTCATTTGCACAAGAAACAGATGGGAAGCAAAAGGGGGAGGAAGAGAGAGAGAGAGAGAGAGAGAGAGAGAGAGAGAGAGAGAGAGAGAGAGAGAGAGAGAGAGAATGGGTACGGCAGGGCCTCTTGCTGCTGCAAGCAAACTCCAGACCCATGTGACACATTGTGCATCTGGTTTTACGTGGGTAATGGGGAATTGAACCCACGTCAACTGGCTTTTCAAACAAGTACCTTTAACCACTGAGTCATCTCCCCAGCCCCCCCCCTTTTTTTGTTGTTTTGAGGTAGGTAGGGTCTCACTCTAGCTCAGGTTGACCTGGACCTCTGTAGCTCCAGGCTGGACTTGAACTCACAGTTGAACTCCCAAGTGCTGGATTAAAGGAGTGCATCACCACACTTGGCCCTCCTTTTTAAAAAAAAATTTATAAATATATATATTTATTTGCAGAGACAGAAGGGGGAGAGAGAAGAAAACTTTGTGTGTGTGTGTGTATGTATGTGCCCATGTGGCATCTTGTGTGCTCACCTTCAGTGGCCCGAGGGGAATGTTGACCCGGAGACTCTTACTGGTCCTGGAGCACAAGCACCTGCTCCTCTACAGATTGATGTGCGTGGCCAGGCCAACTGTGGTTCCTGAGGATGGGACTCTCAGGCCTCCTCAGGCCCTCATTGCTTGCACAGGAAGTGTTGTGCACTGATGAGCCATTGCTCCAGTCTTTGTTTTCAAGGGAGTCAGTGCACTCAGTCTCATGAGTAGCCATGGCCCAGGAACATGGACTCAGGCTGCCCAAATAGCATCTCCCCCCATCAAGGTAGGGTCTCGCTCTAGCCCAGGCTGACCTGGAATTCACTCTGTAGTCTCAGGCTGGCCTCGAACTCACGGTGATCCTCCTACCTCTGCCTCCCGAGTGCTGGGATTAAAGGCGTGCGCCACCACGCCCGGCTAATAGCATCTTTTTGAAGACAAATATTTCTCAGGGTCCTGGAGCCTGAAGTCCAAGGTCAGGATGCCAACAGGGGCATGTCCTGGTGAGGCCATCTCCTCATACGGCACATGCAAAGAAGGAGCATGCTTTCTCCTGTGTCATCCTATGAGGCCGCTAATGTCACCATGAGGGCCCCACCCTCATGACCTAGCTAACGCTGTAGGCTTCCAGACATGGCTTCAGAAGTTTGTGGGAAGAGCTATGGCTTTGGAAGGCTCCCTCTCTTGTGGGGGACAGTGGCTTGAGATTGCACAGGGAGGAGACGGTGTCCTGGGCCAGTGGACTTGGAGTGTGGAAAGTAAGGTCAGATAGAGCAGGGACCTGGTTCTCACTCACCTGACCATTAGTTTTGTACTTGTGGGCTTTTTTAAACACAGAATACACTTTATTCAACAGTCGTAGGTCATCTTGAGAGCCAAGCAAACATGGAACGCTTCACGAATTTGTGTGTCATCTTTTCACAGGAGCAGTGCTACTCTTCTCTGTATCGTTCCGATTTCAGTATATGTGCTGTACTTGTGGGCTTTGACCTGTTTGGGACATGGAGGTGGTGTGACTTGGGTTTGGCTCAGGAGACACGCATAGTTATTGCCATAGAAGTCATGGAAACCCAGGTGAATTTCATCGATCTTAAAGGTTCACTAAGCCGGGCGTGGTGGCGCATGCCTTTAATCCCAGCACTCAGGAGGCAGAGGTAGGAAGATTGCTGTGAGTTCAAAGCTAGCCTCAGACTACATAGTGAATTCCAGGTTAGCCTGGGCTAGAGAGAGACCCTACCTCGAAAAACAATAACCAAAAAAAGAAAAGAAAAGGTAGACCAAGTCCCAGAGAAAGTATGGCTGGCAGTGTGGGCCTGCAGGGGTTTGCTCACTGGAAGCCCATGGTGCTGGCACAAACCAAAGGCTGACAGGTAGCTGGTTGATTTTTATGCGGAGAGGGAATGGGCTGGAGGAGGAGGAAGGACCTGTCACCTGTGGTCTCTTCATATACTCCTGCTTCCTTACCTTTGAGTCTGTGCCTCCAGTGCCACCCCATCTGCTGCTGGCCCTCTAATGCCTTTTGGCACTACCCAAGGCCTCACTTGGAGGGAACTGGAGTCAGAGCTGTGGCGCTCTTCCTCCTTGTGGCAAGCTATAGCACAAAGTGGGGTGCGAGCTCGGTGCATGTTTATTTAAAACAAGGTCTCATATAGCCCCAGTTGGCCTTAAACTCACCATGTGGCTGAAGAGGCTGGTATTGAACCTCCTGCCTCTACCTTCCCAGTGTCCGGATGTCAGCAGTGAGTCCACATACCTGGCTTTGGTGCGTTTGCATCAGTGGAGGAGTTTTGTCATGTTCACCCATTTATGCTCAGATGTTTGCCTCTGAAATAAGGCATTTTATTTTATTGTCTCTGTGCCAGGTGGGTGATGAGAAGCTGGTTATGGTCCCTACGGACTCCACTAGCACATGGAGCCTGGAGCAGTGACAGAGGCTTCCCATTGTGTACTGTCCCTTGGGGCACACGCTGAGCTGGATGCCAGGTCCTGGGATAACAGAAATTTAGGTCCTTGGCTCTCTAGGGACCTGGGCTGGACCTAAGGTTAGTTGTTTTTTAAAAAAAATATTTTATTTAAGCCGGGTGTGGTGGCACACGCCTTTAATCCCAGCCTGGTCTAGAGTGAGACCCTACCTCGAAACCCCCCCCCCCAAAAAAAAAGAAATCTATTTATTTGAGAGTGAGAGAAAGAGGCACAGAGAATGGGTACGCCAGGGTCTCCAGTCACTGTAAATGAACTCCAGACATGTGCCCCCGTGTGCATCTGGCTTTATGTGGGTCCGGTTTTTCTGCTTTGCAGGCAAACGTCCAGGTCTGAACTTCCGAGTGTCCTGCCTCTCCCTCTCAAGCTCTGGGATTATAGGCGTGAATGAGGGAGGCAGCTTTCTGTGCAGTGCTGGGGATGGAATTTAGGGCTTTGGATAAGGTAGACAAGCAGTCTAGCCCTTGAGCGGCATCCCCAGCCCTCCAGTTTAACTCAGCAAGCATTTGTTAGGTGTGCCCCACACAGGCTGAGCAAGGGGATGCAGGGGCCT
Source organism: Zapus hudsonius (assembly GCA_004024765.1). NCBI lineage: Eukaryota > Metazoa > Chordata > Mammalia > Rodentia > Dipodidae > Zapus > Zapus hudsonius. The sequence goes on along the minus strand of PVHP010016975.1, from coordinate 17,891 downwards.
GAGGCCCGGGGAGGCAGGTTGCCCTCCAAATCGTCTCCACAGCTCTGTGTCTGACTTGTAGTTGGTGAGAGAGAACACAGATCCTGCCGGCGAGAGAGGAGATGCCGTCTCTGAGAGAGAGAAGGTGAGCCTGTGCTGGGCGCTCCCCATGATGCCTTGGGGCTGAGATGGCATGGGCAGTGACTTCCTAGTCAGGCCGGCCTATGAACTTTGTCCTCTGTCAATTTCGGATGGCCTCTTTCCCAGAGGGAAGCCTCAGTGCTAACAGGCTGATATCCGATTCCTGAAGGCTTCTGTTTAGTGTATGGTAGGAGGGGCAGGATGTTCCTGCATGGGCACAGGTCCTGGCTGCAGCCCCCTGTGTAGGGATTACTTAGGGATGGACCGGGGCAGCTGGGGGAGGATCCAGTGTCTGCCAGCTCAGCTAGCTTGACTCTGCCTGTTCTTCCCAGGTCTGCCCCGAGGTAGAGGCTGAGGAGTACAGCTCAGCAAGGAACATGGCTGCCACAGTTGAAGAACTTCAGCAGGCCCCCAACACCGATGGTCCTGTAAAGCAGGTAAGACCTGGGGTTTGAGGCAGTCTCACTACAAGATGCTTTTGTTCAAACAAAATGAAGAAGCCGGGCGTGGTGGTGCACGCCCTTAATCGGGAGGCAGAGGTAGGAGGATCACAGTGAGTTCAAGGCTACCCTGAGACTACATAGTGAATTCCAGGTCAGCCTGGGCTAGAGTGAGACCTTACCTCGAAAACAAAAAAACAAAATGAAGAAACCTGGTGTCCTTGAGGACCCAACAAAAACGGGAGTGGCAGGGTAGGTGGCTTTGAATCTCACAGCTTCCTAACAAGCACACGGAGCCTTGGCACATCTGGATCTCAGGAGAACAGGGGAAGTGGGTCCAGCTGCCCAGGGCTGGGCCAAACCAGTCCAGATTCTCTGATGGGCTTCCTACAGAAGCCTTCCTTCTGGGGACACAGGACCATCTAGGTTCTTCGCCTCTGAATAGCTCTTAGCTCACTCACCTCTATCCTCAGGTCTTACCACAGAGACCAGAAATAATGGAGGCCCCTGGTCGGTCGACCTGCCCTGTGGGACCCAGAAGGCCCCTTCCTGGGCCATCCGATCACAGCTACGCCCTTTTGGACTTGGATGCCCTGAAAAAAAAACTCTTCCTCACACTGAAGGAAAATGAGAAGCTGCGGAAGCGTTTAAAGGCCCAGAGGTTGATGATACGGAGGATGTGTAGTCACCTCCGTACCCGCAGAGGGGGACGGCGGGGACTGAGGGCCAGGCCTCGGCCAGCGCAGGGGAGCTGAGACTGAACCAACTTCAGGATGTGGGCGGCAACGGCACCCCAGCAGGCAGTGGACATTTCCATCTGCTGCTGGGCCGGCAGTGACCTTGCTACACCCCCAGCCATCAGCTGAGCCCATGAGCTGGAGTTGAGTGGCCTCTGGTCAAATGAGCAGATTGTGAGTATAAGCTCAGGTCTCCTAGGCCCCAGGCTGAGGCTGGTGGCAGAGACCATCTTGGCATGAGGAGCTGTCCCCACCCATGTCAGATCTTCCAAGGGCACAGTGCTGCTCAGGAGCAGAGGCTGACAGCAGCATGGTTAAGGGCCCTCTATCAGCCTGGCTTTGTGGCTCACATGCCTGTGTTCTGAGTGACTCCTTTGGCCTGGCTTATGCCAACGTGGAATAAAGTATGGCGGGCTTTTCTCCGCTTAGGTTTCTGATTTGCTGCTAAGGCTAACTTCCTGTTCACCTAAAGAGGACAGGCAGGCTGTTACTACCTTTGACTACAGAAAAACTGACTTAAAAAAAAGAGAAAACATCTGGGAATGGTGGTACACATCTGTAGTCCCAGCACTCAGGAGGACTGCATGTTTGGGGTTGGCCTGGGCTACACAGCCAGACCCTGGCTCAAACATACACAATCTTAGAGTAACTGGTTTCCTAGGGTGAGGGTCTATTTTATTTCTCGGGCAGAGGAAATGGAAGCAGTTTTAAGTTCTGTTTCATGGTTTAACATGTGGTCCAAACAGTGAAGAACAAAGGCATCTTGGAAGGGGCAGCCACTTACTACTCACTGCTAAAATGCGCACCAGATGACGGAAGCGGCAGCCTCGGCTTTCAGGACAGGTTTATTGTGGGCAGTGCTGCCATACAGTCAGCATCAGGCTAACGAGGACGAGCAGCATCCCAGGAACCAAGGCTCATGCAACATGGTGCAGACTGGTCAGTTCATGGGGCAAAGAAACACCCTCTTTTTGAAAATGGAAATTAAGTATTACAGGATTGGACAATCTAAAGTGCTTTTAGAAATTGGAGGAAAGGCTTATTACAGTTAGCTGGTACACCAGTGTTGGGGTCACGCCTGGTTTAACACTAGCTGCAAGGGCACTCTGCCCAAAGTGGCCTAAGCCTCCAGGACATGCTGCCATACTACATCCTGTGCAGCATGTGCTTGGTGTGTAGAGCAGTGAAACAAACCTCTGCTCATCAAACAGCAAGTGGGCAAGAGAAGGGGTCTGGGAGGTGAGACCCCTCAAGTTTCCCTGTGAGGAGGGCATTTGCTGGACACTCACCAGAGGCACCAGTGCCAGCCTGGGGTCTACACTTAGGGGTTGGCACATGTCTGGTCCTGCTACTTCTTGACTGCCTCCCCCTTTCCTTGCAAAACTCCCATCCTCTAGTGGGGTGAGGGAGGGACAGGAGTTAACGTTGTTTACTGGCAGCAGGGCCTCTTCTCAGAAATAGGGACAGCACACCATGACAGCCAGCCATGGGACCTGGGGTTATACCACTCTGTCCCAAGTCTGGGGCTACAGGAATGATTTGAGAAGCTCTGGAAGTAGGGAAAAAAGAGACCAGTTTTCAAACCTGTTTGTTCTCAGATAAAAAGCAGTTTTATAAACCCACAGTCCTTTCCAGGTCACTCAGTAATAGTCTCATCAGAGAAAGGTGGCTTGTGGCAAGTCGGCTGAGCAGTGGCCCTGGCAGGTGATAGCCTTCATCCTTCCTTCCCGTGCTTCCCAAGTGCAGTGTGGGCTTCAGGAAAGCAGTCCTGTCCAACACCTCTAGACGGCTGAGCAGGAGCCGCTGGGCTTAGCACCTGCACCGAGGACCCGGGGTATGGGCATTCCCAAGAGATGGCCTGGGCCCTGCCCTCAGGAACATGATCCTTGGGAAAGATGTGGCTGTGCTGTGGTCTGGCCTGGGTGGGGCTTCTCAGTCCTACCCACAGCACCCACGAGTATCAGCATGTCCCTTCACATAATTGATACGGTGCCACCTTCTTGCGGAATAAACTAAAAACATCTGAGTCTGGGTTTTCCCTGCTTCCAAATTTGTAGACTCCCAGAAGATTTTTTGCAACCTCTTTTTAATCAGATTTCCCAGGCAGTTTATCCATCTGTATCAATTCTGTGAGCTGGAAAAGAAAAGAACAAGTTGAGCTACCAAAAGGCACTGGTTGGTCCCTTCTGCCCAGGGGCCTGGCAGTGCCACAAGCTGCTTCAGTGGCACAGTAGCAAGGCAGGCGCTGGCAGCTGCCTGTGTGTGTGTGTTGTGTGTGTGCATGCATGAAGAGTGCTGAGACCACAGGCTTCATGCATGCCAGGCAAACATCCTACCAACTGGGCTATTCCCAGCCCCTCTCTTTTGGCTTCTTTTTGAGCTGGGTCTCACTACCGTAGCCCAAGCTGGCTCAGAACTCATGATCCTATTGCCTTAGTCTTAAGTGCTGGGATTAGAGGCGTGAGCCAACCACCCTGACCAAGAGGGCTCTTAACTGCACATGGGGCATAGCCCACCCTGTTTGCTGGGGCTCAAGGCAAGTCCAAAGGGTTTCAAATGCTTCTTTGGGACCCTCATGGAAAGGTGGCCACATGCTGAGAAGGTGATGCCAAGGGGCATCTACTCACACTGCTTTGGTATCCGTAGGGCCTCGCTATCCGGCACCATCACCTGGTGCAGCACGCCTCGGAACTGGTAAAGCACTCGCAGGTTCTTTTCTTCCCCCACACACGGGTCATAGAACCCCGGCAGCCCTGCCTGCAATAAACCAAGGCTGGTCACTCAAGCCCACCTGGGAACAGATGCACATGTGGGGGCTTGGAGAAGTGAGAATCCTAAAGAGCGGCCTGGGCAGTGCTAGGCTCACCCCCATCCCATCCTCATGGGAAATCCACAGACACAGCTCCAGCTGACGTCTGACTTCTGGAGAGTGCATGGAGGCTCTGGAGCACGGCAGAGAGCAACGGAATGCAAATGCCACAAAGGAGGTGTGAGTTTGCTACTGCTCAGACACCTGGTGTTAACCCAGCGGATCCTTACTGAGCCAATGGATTCCAAAATAAGTGAAGGAAGGCAGGCTCCAGCAAGGATGTCACCTAGGTACTGCCCAGGCCCCAGATGGCCTTTCCTTGATAAATCCTGTGAGCACATGGCCAAGGTACCTTGGAGGCCTCAGTGAGGATGAGCTTTGAGTCCTTCACCAGACATTGCAGGGGTACTGTCACATCGATCACCTTCACCTTCTCATTCTTCTTGCTTCTGTCATTGACAAACTTCCCGTACCAGGCGTTCACAATGATGAGCCCTGAGGACAGATCCATCAGGGTAACAGAGGCCACCTTGGGCACTTCTCTTCCAAGCTTTGAGACCCCCAGTACCCTCCCCAGTCTAGTCCAGCCCAGCCTAGAAAATTCTTCCTCACCCATTCTGGACTCCTCTGCTTCGATTATTCTTCGGACAGATTCCTGCATTAGCCGAACCTGGGAGAGAACAAGATGACTGGTGTCAGGGAACCTGCTGGGCTTGTTCTGGTCAGAAGGCCACAGACATAAAGGCTGTATGCAGGCCAAAACATCTGTTCATGGTCACTGATTGGGAGGCCTGAAGCCTGTACCCTCGAGAAGGCAGCTGGGGCAGTCACCTGGCATGGCATGACCCGACAGTCCCTAGTGAAGAGTAGCCCCTCTCTGCTTCCTTCCTTCTCAGGGAAGGTGGATAGCCTGATGAGAACCTACTGAATACACCGTCAGGATCTAGCAATAAAGAGACAGGAGACCTGCCTGGACTACATAGTGTGGGTAGTTTAAAAGACTGACTGAAAAACAACAAAAAACTCCCAACATTTTGTGAGCAGCTGGACCCCCGAGTCCACCTAGAAAGAACCTGGTTCCTGTGAAACCTTTCAGCTGGGCTATGCACAAACAGCCCCCAGCACGCTTCCAGCTGTTTGCCCAGGTGCTGCACACATTGGTGCCTTTAGGCCTTCCTCCGGCCACAAGGAACCCCATGATACCCTGCTGGTTACCCAGGATGCCTCTCCTCCTTCATGTCCCATAAAAAAACAGGATGTAACAAGGACAGTACCCATCAATTGAAAACTTTGTTAGGCCTCTGGAGGGTTGAATTCATCTTAGAGACTGAAGTCTCTTAAATTGCACCCCACAGGCCACAATGTGAGTGAGGCCAAAAGGTGAATGAAGTTGTTGGGGAAGAAAAGAGGTGCTGCGACCAACACAGGGGTGAAGCAGCTTCCCTCACAGCCCAGGTGATGCCTGTGTGGCACTTACAGCAGCTTCCGCCTCTTGCTTCTTCTGTAGGATGTCACTGGCGGTGCTCTCCCTTTGCTTTTCCAGTTCCCTTTCATGAGAGAAGCACAAGCCACTGGCGGTGAGTCAACAGGGCCCCCTGCTGGACCTGAGCCCAGTGTGCAGTCTGATCTTCCTATAATCTGAGGCCAACCCCTGAGGAGCTGCAGGCCTGTGCTTAGATGCCTCTCCTCCCTGGAGCCCCCGGAAACACTGTCAGTTCCTTGTAAGAATCAACCAGGCAGAAACTTCGGGAGATCTGACAAACCTGGTGCCTAGTATTAAAATCCATTTTGGGCAGGACTAGTTCATACTACTTTAGATGCACACAGATATACTTTACTGTAGTAAGAACAGGGACTTGGGTCGGTTTCACCTGCCTTGACAGAAGACCAGATCCAGAACATTCTCTGTTCCAAGCCTTAAACCAGCAAGGGAACAGGGACTTTAGACTGTAGTAATGCTAAGATCACAGTTGGACAGAAGAGGTGTGCTCTTCCCTCCCTTCATCAGGGTCTAAGCTTAAATGGTCACAAGGACACCTACGCTGTCTCTGGCTTTTGAAGGTGCTCACATTTAGAATTTAATTCAGATCCATGGTAGGCCCCAACAGGTTACCTACAGGAAACTGAAAAATAAGTTCCTTCCTGCGGCTTCCATGACTACAGTTAGTGCACATCCCAAGAACAGACCCATTCCACTCAAAACTCAGTGGTTAGGACAGAAAACAGATAAACAAACAAACCTATTTCTTGTGGTCCTAGTCTGGAGCATTAACTTTATTATTATTTTGGTTTTTTAAGGTAAGGTCTCGCTCTAGCCAAGGCTGACCTGGATTCACTATGTAGTCTCAGGGTGGCCTCCAACTCATAGCAATCCTCCTACCTCTGCCTCCCGAGTGCTGGGACTAAAGGCACATACTACCAAGCCCTGCTGAGTATTAATTTTTATAAAGGACATCTATCTAGTCCCTTTGGAAAGCAGGAATGGCCAATGAAGAGATAACAGCTCTGCTACCTGTGCTTCTAGTTAACATTTCCTATGTTCCTTCCAGGACCCTAAGCACTTTCCTGCCATTAACTAGTTTAATTTCTCCAGGGAGTAGTTCCTGTCATTGTCTCCTGTTTAGAGAGAAGATGGAGGTACAGGTGTTCATTGACATCCTCATGCCACATGTTCAACTCACTTCTCTTTTTGAGCCCTGAGGTATGGTTTGATGATCAGACGGTGCATAGCAAAGTAGAGGACAAGAGGCCCCACGGTGGCGTAGAACACAGCACTGGGGAGAAGTTGATCCGTCAAGTGAATAGGGAAGAAGTAGGTCTGACTGGCCCTGTTCAGCCTGGGAGGAAACAGGATAAGCAGGTTTTTGGGGAAGGGTCATGGGGTTTCAAG
>PVHP010016975.1:0-10795 GCA_004024765.1 Zapus hudsonius | reverse complement strand
TACTTTAGCCTCCCGAGGGCTGGGATTATAGAGTATGCCACCTCTTATTTGGCTTTTCTGAGATAGGATCTCACTGGCCTGGAATTTATGGTAATCCTCCAGTTTTAGCTGGGATTGTAGACACTACACCTGGCTCCAGCAATAGCCATCCATCCATCCATTTCCTCTCCTGGAAATCCTCTAGCAATGGATTTATGATGAAACTAAAAAATAATCTGAACTGAATAATACAACAGCAAATTTTTGAAATGAGGTAGTACCTGAAAGGAAATTTTTTTGGATGTGTATGAGATATGTGGTGTATGTACGTGTGTAGATCCATGTGCACTGTGTGTGCGTGTGAGGAGGCCAGAGAATGTTGGCACCCCTCTCTGTTGCATACTTTTTTGAGATGGAGCCATTTCCTCAACCTGGAGCTGTTGTCAGTCAGTGAGCTTCAGGGTTCTTTGGTTTGTACCCCACACCTGTTGATTGGGGTTAAAGATAAGTGTGGTGAGACCAAGCCTTGAAAAACCAAAAGTTTTTTTTTTCGTTTTTCGAGGTAGGGTCTCACTCTAGTCCAGGCTGACCTGGAATTCACTCTGTAGTCTCAGGGTGGCCTTGAACTCACGGCAATCCTCCTACCTCTGTTTCCCGAGTGCTGGGATTAAAGGCATGCGCCACCACACCTGGCTCAAAAGTTTTTATTATAAATGTCTCAGTTGGGTATGGTGGCTCACAGTTTTAATTTCAGCACTTAAGAGGCTAGAGATGGAGGGAGGATTGCTGTGTGCTAGAGGCTGGCCTGGGCAAGAATGAGATACTTGTTTCAAAAATAGGAGAAATTTGGGCTGGAGAGATGGTTAAGGCGCTTGACTCCAGTGCCTAAGGATCTGGGTTCAACTCCCAAGTACCCATATAAGTCAGATGCACAAGGTGGCACAAGTGTCTGGAGATCGTTTGCAGTGGCTGGAGGCCCTGGTGCACCCATACTCTCTCTCTCTCTCTCTGTATGTATCTCTCTGTTTGCAAATAAATAAAATATTTTTAAAAATGTCACAGAGAGGCTTTAAAAAAAAAAAAAGTAGAAATTCTCAGAAGCTCAAGCACCAGCTCACCTGTGAGCAATGAGAATGAGACAGGACTGCCTGCCACAGCACATGCATGCCACGCACACACCACATACATGCACACACCAAATATATAACCACCACCTGCAAAAACCCCAAATCTCGGCATGGTGGAGGCCTAGATTATTAGCACTCAGGAGGCGGAGGCAAGGAAGTGAATGCAAGGTCAACCTGTCTCAAAAAGCCAAACTAGAGGCTTGGGAGATGGCTCAGTGGGTAGTGTGCTTGCTGGGAAGCTGCTAAGACTGGAGCTTGGATTCCCCAGCACCCTATAAATGCTGGGTGGGCGTGGTTGTTCAGGAGGCAGAGATGGAATCCCTGGGGGGCAAGCTGGCTAGCTAGAATAGCTGTAATTCTGAGCTCTGGATACAAAACAGAGACTTTGTCTTAATAAAATAGAACTATTAACATGGATCTGGCCTTCACATGTGCACTTGTCCCTATACACATGTGCCTCCCCACACGTGAACTCAGTGAAAAATAAAGCAGGTAAAGTAAAGACAACTAGAAAAACTCTAAGCAAAACAACAAATACAAATAACAAAAGATAAGCACCCTAGATGAAAATATTGCTAATATCAGGAATGGAAGAGTCCTTTTATCAAAGTGAAGAGGCCCAGCAGATGCAATGCTATGAGCAAATTTATGCTGACATATTTGACATATACACATTTTTTTTTGAAAAACATAAAATAGCAAAGTTGATATAAGGAAATAGAAATTTGAGAAGCTCTGTATTTATGAAGGAAACTGAATTCATTGAGACTTGGGTCCACTCCCAGGATACCCTTGACATAGAAACAACTATCCCAAAGTTGGAAAGATTTGTAATCCTAATCACAAGCATTATGGACAAGGGACATGCAGCCAGTGTAAAAATTCAGTGTGGACAGAAAACTCAGTGACATCATGGAGATGACCTTCAGGTTGTCCTTTTACCACTGCACAACAGTGCTGGAGCAGAGCCTGGATCCTAGGCTCTGGGCCTCAGTGACTTATACACCTTATTGGTATTCCTGATTCAGAAAGAGCCAGGTACCACTTACTTGACTTTGAGAGACACACCCTGAGGAACCCCTATGCTGACAGCTGCACCCAGGACGCTGTGTCTGGAGATCTTCCTCTCAGCTCCATATTCTACCACTGTTCCAAAGAAGCCTGCCCTGTGGGAATGGAGCAGAGTGGTCAGCACACCAGCCCCTCTCCCACGGGAGTAGTTGTGGTGATGCCGCAGGGGGTAACAGACCAGCAGCAGAGCATATCAACCACCTAGCAGGAGGTGTGAAGAGGTCCCAGGCACCCCACACCACTCCATCCAGAGAACCCTCCACATCTCCACGTCAGCAAGGCTGGGACTTACTTGAGGGACCCTTTTACGCGTGTCTGGTCATCATCCTGGAACTTGTGCTGATAGCTGATCAGGGCAAAGGAATGAGGAATCCCCAGCTGAGGAGACAGGTAAAAGGATGTGGTTTAACATCACCATTCTGGGAGGTGCCTGCCTTGCACTGGCCTTTACCTGGGGCCACCACCTGGCAGCTGTACATTTACCAGCCAGCATTGCCACTGTGTGGGTCTCATTAAACCCACAAACCACAGGATCACTCAGACATCATTAGGAAGTATGATCTCACATGACACAGCTGTATGTGATACATTGCTGACATGTTATGTGCACATGACTGTAAAAACCAAGGTATCTGTGGCTGGGCAGATGGCTCAGTGGTTCCAGGGGCTTGCATGCAAAATCTACCAGCCTGAGTTTGATTCCCCAGTGCTCATGTAAAGCCAGACGCACCAAGTAGCACATACGTCTGGAGTTCATTTGCAGCAGAGGATGTGAAAATGCCATTTTGCTTTAGGATGATCTGAATATGCTGTATGGTACCTGAGAACAGCAGTCTCTAACACTGGTGGTCAAAGGCCACTGGCAAATGTACAGAGCTGCCCTGCAGGATCCTGGGCTGCAGCTCCTTGGCTCACCTGCAGAGCCACAGTGAAGTGGCTGGTCTTGGTGTCCCGCACGATGCTGGTGTTCATGGCTGACTGGATACCCCATCGCCACTGCAGGTAGCCCACGGTGTTCTTATCCAGGTTCCGAGCTAGGACAGTGGTGAGGCCAGGCCGGATCCCACGGGATGAAAACTGCAGAGCACAGTTTGTCGTCACAAAGCTGCAGGGACACAGACAGAAATGGTGGGGATGATACCTGCTCTCGCCTCCTCTTTGCCTATCACTCCCACACAAGCCCAGCCAGCTCTCAGCAAGGAAAGGCAGGCAACCAAGAGAGGGTCCACACCCTGGTGACTCTCCCCCACACACCCTAACTCAGAGGCACCTGCATGCTGTAGTCCTAAACTAACATGGCAATCTACTGCAGGCTATCGCCACCTGGGGACACCCTCTAAAGAGTGGCCCAGGACAGTGGCTCCCAAATTACACTGCACTCGTTACCCAGATGATCTGTAGCTCCCAGCCAGGCATCCTGGCTTCTTTGGCACAGGCTTGGCGCATGAACGGCTCTCAGATGATGCCAATGTGCAGCAGAGCCACACATGCCAAGCATTTCCCAGGCCAATAAAGCCAGCACTTCAGGGTGGGTCCCCAGCATGAGTAAGCTTTGAAAACTGCCCAGGTGATTCTGGTGTACTGACTGAAGCTCGGAAGCCGCCATCCACTAAGGGCTCTGAAGTAGGCTTATGTGGGAATACATTGCCACCTTCTGGCTAAAGTGGGCATTTCACTTCACGAGCAGGATTCACAGCTGGTTTCTGTAGGGTTTAGCCCAAAAATACCACATTGCCTAGATGTTTTTCTTGCCTCTTTTCCTCATCTGTTTCTTAATCCAGGCAGAGTCTCACTCTAGTTTAGAACTAGGAACTCACTCTGTAGCCTCAAGTTGACCTTAAACTAATGGCAATCCTTTTACCTCCTAAATACTGGGACTAAAGGTGCTCTTTCTAGTAAGTTTGGGAGATAAGACTCCTCTATTAAAATGACAACCCTAACAACATCATTATTTTATTCAACTCCAGGACCTTCCCTCAGCCAAATGAATTAAGAACCAACAAGTGGGGCTGGGGATGTGGCCCAGTAGTGTTTGGGATCCTTACAACCCACATAAAAGCTAGATGCCATGGTGAACATTGGTCTTTTAATCCCAACATGCCTATGGTGATGGGAGGCAGACTCAGGAGAACCCCAAAGCCCACAGGCTACATTTACAGCAGCAAATGGGATCCTGTCTCAAGGTGGACAACACTTGGAGGTTGTCCTCTGGCTTCCACATGTGGGCTGTGGCAGGTACACACACACTCCTACAAAGACCCCTTATTCTCCACACCCAGCCCAATGCTTCTGTCCTTTGCCTCATACTCAAGCCATGCAAAGAGGGCTATGATTTCCGGCTTCTGCACACCAGAGGGAGGGAGAACAACACTGCTGGAATGTCAAGGAAGCTGCAGAGGAATATCTGCAAGAACTAAGATAGGAAGAATGAGATCCTGGCTTTATCACAGACACCATCCTAGGGACACTGGTGGAGAGCCCGGCAAAGCAGACTCTGGAACAAGGCCTGGTTGCTCTTGAACCTTTTTTTTTTTTTTTTTTTTTTTAGGGGCACGGTCTCACGTAAGCCCTGGTGGCCTTGGACTTATGTGGCTGAGGCTGTCTTTGACCTCAATTCTCTTGCCTCTACTTCCAAAGTATGGGATTCTAGTTATTTGCTCCTATACCCGGCTATCTCTTTCTCTTTTAAGACAAGGTCTCATTCTACTGCCCAGGTTGGTTTTAAACTTGTGACCTTCCCATATGAGCCTCTGGAGTAGTGGGGATCACAGCTATACAACACTGCACTCAGACTTTCTAAAAATTAAAAGAAAAACTTTGTGCATGCATGTGTGCTACGGTGAATGTGTGGAGGTCAGACAGCCTTAGGATGTCGTTTCAGCAGGGTCTCTCTTGTCACCTGCTGTGAATGCCAAACTTGCTTGCCTTCAAGCTTCAGGATTCTCCTGACTCTGCCTTCCATTGCAATAGGCACACTGGGAATACAAACATGTACCACTTTATATCCGGCTTTATGTGAATGCTGGGGAGTTGGACTCTGGTTGGCAGGCAGGCGGGCAGAGCAAGTGCCTTTAACCACTGAGCCATCTCCTAGCCGCCACAGCAGTCTTTTTGTTGTTGTTGTTGTTGAGGTAGCGTCTTATTCAAGCCCAGGTTGATCTAGAATTCATTATGTATTCTCAGGCTGGCCTTGAACTCACAGCAATCCTACCTCTGCCCAATGAGTGCTGGGATTAAAGGCACATGCCACCATGCCCAGCCACAGCAGTCTTTTGATTGGATGAGGAAGCCTTGTTATTGCACATTATTAATATCATAAAATACCCCTTCTTGATGAATCTACATTTCCAAGTCTGACAAGCTCTGATGCTGTAACAGAACTCAGATGTTGATGACAGCCAGCCCAGACCACTGGTGGAGAGCCATGCTTTGAGGCTCATGCAGAATGGAATGGCCAAGAGAGATTTCCTCAGCCAGTATCTTGTAAACTTGTCTGATCTTAAGAGTCACCAGGGGTCACCTGGGCCTAACAATTAGATTGCTAATTCTCTCCCTCAGAAGACCCAGTCAGCTTTTACCAAGATTGGAGGTGACAATTCTAAGATAGAGCCAGGACCCCACTGATATGTATGCATAGGGAACCATCCTGCACGCTAGTTAAACATGTTAATGTCCCTATCCCTTCCAAGCCCTGTAAACCTGCAGAGGGCTCTGACAGACCTAGGTAAGTAGCAGCCTTCATCTTAATCTTATGCTGTTCAAGCTGACATCTCTGCCTCATGCCCCTAGTTCACTCACACTGCTTCTCACTCCTTACCTCACCCCTGACCTCCCCACCACCCCTCTAGACTGAAGGACCAGCCCAGTAGGCAGGGACTATATGTCATGCAGATATGGACATATGTCCTCTGAAGGTGAAGTAGTTTTCTTTTCTTTCTTTTTTTTCTTTCAAGGTAGGGTCTAGTTCTAGCCCAGACTGACCTGGAATTCACTATGTAGTCTCAGGGTGGCCTCGAACTCATGGCAATCTTCTTAGCTCTGCCTCCTGAGTGCTGGGATTAAAGGTGTGTGTCACCATGCCCAGCAATAATTTTCTTAACACAAACCCCACTGAGGACCCCTCAGCTTTACATTGCCCAAGTTCTTTGCTCTGGGCTCACACAGACCCTGGTCCCCGTAACAGAAAAGAGGACACTGCTGTTGCTTTACAAGGGGCATTGACACAGCCCTGGGAGTGTGACATCACTGCAGCAACATAGAGGAGGGGGGAAAAAAGATAATCTGCAAGTTTGTAAACACTACAGACCATTGACTAGTGTGCTTACAAGGGCACTGTCCCTCCACTGTCTCGTGGTTCTTAAACAACCATGAGAAAAACAGTATTATGTAGGAAGTGTCTCAGTACAGAGGCAAGGCCTGGCAGGACAGGGCCTGCTTCCCAAAGCAAAGTTCTTCCCAGCCTTCAGGATGCCCATGCCATTTGCCCCACTGTACTCAGTGACCCTGATCACAATAATACCCAGGCTCTAGTCTCCAAGCCAACACAGACCAGGAAGAGGAGTTATCTCTTATACCTACCATCTTGGTGTGAGATTTCGGAACAGCTTGAGACCAAATAAAGGCCCCTGGAGGTCTCCTGCTCCAAACTCCAACTGTTGGAAAGAAGTAGCAGAGAATGTATCAGTGGTGCTCCTGTCTCTCAGTATGCACCTGCAATTAGCATTCCTTCCTTGGCTTCCATGCTCTCACTAGGCCTCTGAACGCAGGAGGTGGTGAGTTCTTGCTGCCTCAGCTTTGCAGGGGGGTTGCAGAAAGGGGCTCCTCCAACCACCCCCCCCAACCCCTGTTGCCTGCCCCGCATTCTCCTTTCCCTTGGCTCAGGTCAGATGGAGAGACAACTGGTCATCTACACCCTGCCCTGCACTCCACCCCTGCACCTCTGCAGAGCTGACTCTGCAAGGAAAGTAACTGGGATTGGACTGGGGGGCCCCATCAGCCATGCTGGTCCCACTGACTGTAACGTTCAAGAAACCCATGGCCGGTATTTGATGTAGTGCCACCTGCTGTGCAGAGCTGACTCTTCATGACCACCAATGTGGGCTGGAGCACAGAGACCAGCACCACCTTCTGCCTGTGTGGGAAATGAATGACAGCCCAGGGAAACAAAGCTGCTGACTTTTCAGAGGTTGGATTTCTGGAGTTGACTTTAAGGACAGCTTCTCCTGACTATCAGCTGTTCAGAAGACTGACAGGATCCCTCAGACACGAGACATTTCATTTGGGGCAAGTCAGGGTCTGGAAGTTGGACATTTTTAATAGTTACACACTTACTGTGTAAGGGTTAATGTTTAGCAATAAGACTGCACACAGACAATAGGAAACCACCCGTGAATCTTACCTCTCCCCATCCCTTTGCAGAAGTGACTCGCCGGAGAGCAAAGTTAATGGAACCACCTCCATTGCCATTCTGGGTTGAGAGGCTTCCAGAGAGGATGGCTGTGTCTGTAGCTGTCAGGGGCGCCTAGGAAAAGACAACTGCTGGTGACAAGTGAGCGGCAACAGAAGTGCCAGAGTCAGTAGCCCCACAAACATACCAAGGTACTACAGGGGCAGCCAGCCACCTCAACTGCCCCTTCCTTACTTCATTTATTATTATTATTTGGTTTTTCAAAGTAGCGTCTCACCCTAGCTCAGGCTGAGTTCACTATGTAGTCTCAGGGTGGCCTCAATCTCACAGCCACCCTCCTATCTCTGCCTCCCAAGTGCTGGGGTTAAAGGCGTGGGCAATACCCGGTCCTCCCTCTCTCTTCCTTTCATTCATTCATTATTTATTTGCAAGGAGAGAGATAGAGAGAATATGAATGAATGGTCACACCAGGGTCTCCAGTTGCTGCAAACAAACTCCAGATGCACATGCTACCCTGTGCATCTGGCTCTACATGGGTACTGGGGAATTGATCCTGGGTTCTCTCTCTTTTGCTGGGTGTGGTGGTATATGCCTTTAATCCCAGCATCCAGGAAGCAGAGGTAGAAGGATTGCTGAACTTGAGGCCAGCCCAAGACTACAGAGTTCCAGGTCAGCCTGGGCTACAGTGAGACCCTACCTCAAAAAACAAACAAACAGCCAGGCGTGGTGGTGCATGCCTTTAATCCCAGCACTTGGGAGGCAGAGGTAGGAGGATTGCCTTGAGTTCCAGGCCAGCCTGAGACTACAGAGTGAATTCCAGGTCAGTCTGGACTAGAGCGAGACCCTACCTTGAAAAACCCAAACAAACAAACAAACAAACAAACAACAAAAACCCAAACAAACAAACAAAAAACAAACGTTAAAAAAAACAACAAAAGGCCGGGCATGGTGGCCTTTACTCACTTCCTTTTGTGAAGGGGATTGAACCTAGGGCCTTGTGTTTACTGGGCACTCTATGAACTGAGCCACATTGTTAGCTACAAAAGTTTTAATGGGAAAATTTCCCAAAACCACAAGGAGACAGGGTTAAATGCTGGGTTCTCAGTGTACAGTACTTGCTTGCCACGAGGGTTCTTTAAGGGACTGAAGATCCCTTAAAGGCTGTATTAAGGGACTCAGGAGGCTCTAAGAGTGGGGCAGATTTCTGTGAGTTAACACCATGCTGTAGACTTATGTACTTGATAATGAAAGAGGATGGCCTGGCCCTGTTGCATCCCAGTAGTGGGCAGAAAGGTGACCCAGAACTTTTCTTCACATAATGGAGCAGGCCTTAGAACTAAAACAGGTTTTGAAAAGTGCCCAGAGAAATCTGCCTTCGCTCCTAAAATCACCATGACCATGGACTTCTCTCAGACCATTAGACTCATCAATTGGCAAGATCTGGGACTTGGGAGCTGAATGCCTGCACTCCCACTGCTTGCATGTGGGCAGAGCAACGAGCGAGGCTGTGTCTGGAGCTCTCTCTCTCTAAGTGGCTCACTACAGCCTTTCATAAATAAAGATGAGGAACCCCAAGCAGACGCATTCCAGCTGCCCTGGTGCTGTGCCTTATTAACTTGAGCCCCAGCCGAATGAGGAGAGGTTGTGTGCTTTACCTCAATAGACTGGGATATGTGCATTTTATTAATTTCAATTTGTGGAAATCCACTTCCAGATACATCTTCATATTCCTCATCATAGCGATCAAAAAGGTCAGTGGCATCTACTCCAACGCTGATGGTTCCCTGGGGCAGAAAAAGCAGCAGTCAGCACAAGCCACGGTATTTGTCGAAGACAACAGTACTTTCAAGCCTGTACTGTTTAACTCAAGCAGGCATCTGACTTCTCAGTCCCTGGGCTCAGGGAGGACACTCCACCATGAAGCCCATGCAGCATGAATGTCAAGAGTTCAAATAAAAGAGCTGCAGGGTGCCAGACTGCCAGAGCTAGAGAGCAACAATCCAACCTGAAGAGATAGCTGAACACCTATGTAAGAATGACATGCCAGAAACAAGCGGCAGTAGGAACAAGGGCAACACTTTGGTCTACAGGGACCAAAGCAGGACCCCAGGATGCATCACCTAGAAGCGAGCCATGGGTCTATAAATTCTCTCTCTCTCTCTCTCTCTCTCTCTCTCTCTTTTTTGGTTTTTCAAGGTAGGGTCTTGCACTAGCCCAGGCTGACCTGGAATTCACTATGTAGTCTCAGGCTGGCCTTGAACTCACAGGGATCCTCCTACTTCTGCCTCCCGAGTGCTGGGATTAAAGGCGTGCACCACCATACCTGGCTTGGGTCTATAAATTCTTATATTAAAACTACTTCAAAACAGTATAAAATATACCTTCCAAGATAAAGGAGCAAAGGTAAAAGAAACCAAACACCTGGGAGATGCTAGAGTAGCCTACCTTCTAAAATTAATGTGAGAATTAAGTTATAAAAACAAGAGACCATATGTCATGGTCTGATCCAGGTGTCCCCCACAAATGAATGTGTTCCCCAAATGAATGTTTGATCCCCAGCTGATGGCAGTTGGAACTTTGAAATTAATAAAACTTGTTGGAGCCATGTTGTTGGGGGTGGGCTCATGGGGGTTATAAGCCAGCTTCCCCTTGCCAGTGTTTGGCACACCTTCCTGCTGCTGTTTGCAGTGCTGTGGTGGAGGTGATGTCCACCCTCTGCTCATGCCATCCTTTTCCTTGCCATGATGGAGCTTCCCCTTGAGTCTGTAAGCCTAATAAACCCATTCCTCCACAGCCACTTTTGTTCGAGTTCTTTCTGTACAGCTATGAGAGAAAGCTGACTATAACACATTTTCTCAATGTTAAACTAAAATTTTGCTGAGTAATAAAATGTTCCTTGCTCAGAAAATCAATGTTTATCATTTTCTTTCACAGTTCTAAGACTTTCTCATAGGCACATATCTTAACCCAAATGTATAAAAATGACCATACACACTTTTGTTCAATTCTTTTTTTTTTTTTTTTTTTTTTTTTTTTTTTTTTTTTTTTTTTTTTTTTTTTTTTTTTTTTTTTTGGTTTTTCGAGGTAGGGTCTCGCTCTAGCCCAGGCTGACCTGGAATTCACTCTGTAGTCTCAGGGTGGCCTTGAACTCACGGCGATCCTCCTACCTCTGCCTCCCAAGTGCTGGGATTAAAGGCGTGCGCCACCACGC
>PVHP010016974.1:0-35109 GCA_004024765.1 Zapus hudsonius | reverse complement strand
GGAGGAGGAGAAGGAGGAGGAGGAGGAGGAGAAGGAGAAGGAGGAGGAGGAGGAGGAGAAGGACTTCACATTTAGTTAGCAAGGAAGCCACACTCCCTCCAGGGAAGTTCTAAAGACAAGAGAGCAAAGTGAAGACATTCCCTTGGGAAGCTGGGCATGTGCATCATTTAAAGAGAGGAGCACTTTTGCATTCCATTCAAGATGGAAGCAAGTTCCTTACAACTACTGAGCAGCTTTGAAAAGAACACAGGAAATCTTAAGTGTCGGTTAAGTAATAAACACAAAAACTTTAACTGTGTTTTAAATTTAAATAAACACCCTCACATTTCAACAAGTTCTTTTACAAAAAGAAAGAACTTTAAACTTCAGGGTGTAGATCTTGCAATAAGCTAGTCTGTATGGAACTTTCTCAAATCAGTTCCATGGTTGTCTTTCTTAAACAATTAGAAGGCAAAGCATAAAAGCATCTCAGTTCCACCATGTGTTGGGCAGAAGGAAAGGTCAAAGCTCCCACTAGTGACTAACAACCCTACTGGTGTTGGATTTCTTCCTCCCCCTCTCTCTGTCTCTCTCTGTCTCTGTCTCTCTGTCTCTGTCTCTCTGTCTCTCTCTGTCTCTCTCTATCTCTCTGTTAGGAATCAGCTTGCACTCTGAGAAGCCTAGGAGAGGTGACAACCCTAACCCATCATTTGCTGTATGTAGTACCTGTCTTAAAAAAATGACTTCAATTGAAGCCGAGGCTCCACTCACCTAGAAAACCTAGAGAGCTTGCTACTTAAAGGGATCATGCAGTGAGGGAATCAGCTGATAGAACAAAAAACTTTTTGGCAATTCAAATGTATCTCAATTGGCAGGCTTTTGTAGCAAGGTTCTCTATCTCTATGCCTTCCTTGAAGGTGGGTCACTAGAGGCCCTCAGAGAGTACCCATGTGCTCCGGTTCATGTTACTTTGAGAGCTGGGTAACAGGCCAGTGACCTGGACAGAGTGGCTCTTTCCAAGGTTATCTGTTGTTATTGAACTAAAAAAAAAAAGAGAGAGAGAGCTGGAGAGATGGCTCAGGGGTTAAGGCAATTGCCTCTAGTGCCTAAGGACCAGGGTTCAATTCTCCAGTGCCCACATGAGCCAGATGCACAGGGTGGCACATGTGTCTGGAGTTCGTTTGCAGTGGCTGGAGGCCCTGGCACGCCTATACTCTCTCTCTCTCTCTCTCTCTCTCTCTCTCTCTCTCTCTGTATGTATGTATGTATCTCTCTGCTTGCAAATAAATAAATAAATAAAATATTTTTTTTAAAAAAGAGAGAAGAAATGGAGCATAAGCCCCACCTCTGAGGACCCACAAGCACCAGAAGTAACTAGGGAGGGCATGATAAATTGACCTTATTCTCCTCAATGTAATTAAGTTATCTGGACTCTGATACAAGGTGCACTGGAGCCTAACCATGGGGCTGGCGTAAAGGGTGGAGTTTGCAGTCCAGGTATAACAGGGTGCTGCCGGGTATCTGGAGACAGGATGGTCTTTCTGACACACCTGCTCATTTCCAGTCACTGAATGAGGGCAGCTCAAGAGAGAAAATGTGATCCCTGCTGAGGCAGCAGTCTGAGGATACACGTGCACTTCCAGAGAACCATTTTGCTGAGAGATGAGCCTGTGTGTCAGGGCTGTGTTGGCAGCTGGCCAGGGCATCTTTTGAACTCACCCCTTGCAGAATGCAGCCCAGCAAGGGTCCCCATCTATGCCAGGATGCTTTTTTGGTAGTTGGAGTTCAAGTGATCCTAGACAGCAGCTGGAAACTGATATGGGCAGTAGCTCTCCTTAAAGGTCACACAGGGCTAGAGATCTGGCGTTGTGACAAGAAGGTGGGAACTAAAGGCCCACTCCAGGATGGACCTGTGGACACAAAGGGGCCGCAAGAAATCAAGGCAGGTCAAGCACCACGGTGGCTAGCACAGAGGCACCCCTGCTCTGCAATGACCGCTACAATCTGTGGCGAGCATAGTGAGGCTGACCAATCACAAGCTGGAGTAGAGGCTGCTGCTTCAGCTTTAACCCCTGGGCTTGGGGACCTGCAGACTGGCTCGGCGCAGGAGAAGGGAAGGAGTCCCAGAAGGGACTGGATCTGCATGAGGGTTCTAGAACTGACAAAGAGAAGGAGACATTGTCATCCCCACCGAGCACTGGTGGAGGCTTGGGACTGGATCTGTATGGAGAAGGTTCCAGAGCTGACAAAGCGAAGGAGCTTTGTAAAGGCTGTGGTCCAGGCGAGTCTGGCCTGCGTTGGCCAGAACCCAGCCATCAGTAGTTCTGCACAGTGAGTCGCATAAGAACCCAAGTTTCAAGCTGTAAATGGGCTGTGAAAGAACAACGAAGGGCTGCCCGGTGCCTGGGCCATCGCACTGGCTGAGCAGAGCTCAGCCTCGTGGGGACCCAAAGTCCTGGATGCCCGCTTGGTCGTGATACAGGAATGTTGAGGTTCCTTGTACACAGATGCTCCAATCACTTGGGGTGTTCCCAGACCTTGTCCTATGAATCCGAGAACGAAGTCCAGACAGGAAGATAAGGTTCCGGTTTTATGCTAACATAAAGCTTTAGGGGAGAGAAGGGCTTCCGCCTAGAACACATGGAAGGAAGAGAAGTGGTGCGATGGCCCAGGGAGGCAGAGGGGTTGAGAAGCCCACCTCAGAGCCGGCTCTTCATGGGGAGCGGCTTGCTGACTTTTCAGGAGCCCATGGAGAGGGGGCTGGTTTAGCCAGTTCACTCCTGGTGCCAGGAGTCTGAGGTCAGGAATTTTGGAGTTCTCTAGGACTCTTAGACTTTGGGATTCTGAAGGTGCTTCTGACGTTTCTGACCTGGAGTAAGGTGTAATCCCTGCTCTCTTTGGGGTCCATCACCCCTAAGCTGCCTCGCCAATCTGCCTCCTTCTACTAGCTTAGTGACCTTTGGTCCCTGCTTCCTTTTGCTCCGTCCCTGTAGTTCTTCCTCTCAGGAACAACTGTGTAGTTGGGAGTGTCACCACCTTGCTTGAACAGAAAGAGCCCCCCCAGGCCTCTTTAACTCTCCTCCTCTTCTGGGAGCCTGGGCACCAGAGCTGCGGGGCACCTTGCTTCTCTTCTCTCCCTGCTCCCCTCGGCTTCTGCGTCTCACTAAATGGTATTGTCTGGACATCTCCGCAAGGGTTCCTGAAGTGTACAAAATTCTTGGAGCACATGGATGCCTAAAACGTCAAAAAGTAAGTTTAAAACATTAAACAAGAAGGAGTCAGTTAATACCTCTTCATTTCCCTCTGCGTCTTAAGTTCATAAGGTTTAAGTTGAGCAGTTTTCTCATTTCAAGTAACATGGTCATTGACCCACTTTGTTCTCTGGTTAGGGTTTTTTTTTTATTTTTAATTTTTGTTGTTTTTTTTTTTTTTGAAGCAGGGTCTTACTGTAGCCCAGGTTGACCTAGAACTCACTCTGTAGCCATCACTGGCCTCAAACTCATGGCGATTCTCACACCTCAACCTCCTGAGTGCTGGGGTTAAAGGCGTGCGCCACCACACGCAATTATAGTTATGTTTTAAATCACCTGCTCCCGCTTCTGCTCCTCTCTTTCATCCTAAAATGTCTGCTGTTTGATATGCGTGTGCTTTAATTCTGCTAGCAGTATCTTATAGATATGTATTTATACATGTGCATGTGTGTGGATTCCGCTCAGTGTCATGATTCTAAGACTCTCCCATGCAGCTCGCTTACTTAGTTAGGGCTGTGCTGAGTCGTTCCCCGCCTCCCTGACCCCCTCCACGGTCTTGTGGAGACCATTACTACTGTCACTGTAAGAATTTTTCTCTTAAGTGTGTCTGCAGAATCAGGATTGCAGGGGTCTTTAGATAATGGCTCCCATTGCTAAGTTTCTGACACCATGGGAAGAACGATAGAGGCGTCCCTCAGGGACAGCAGCACCTTCCAAGGGAACGCATCCAATAGCAAATCACAGCTGGACAGGAGGAAACGAGGGTGACAAGAAGTAACTGACAATTTCAGAAGACTGAAAATCACACCCTGGCCATCATCACAGTGCAGCATGAGATCTTGCCGAGGGCATTTGGAAATATTCCCACCACAAAAAACGATACATGTCTGAGGGCTAGACCTGACCATGACCCAGTGGATACACGGGTTACAACGTCCTGCTGCACTCCCTAGCCGCATGTCAAGGTAAAATAAAACATGTTAAGAAAACAAATCACGGTCACACCATGAACTGACAGACCAAGAGGGAAGACTGCTGCTTGGACGCTTAGGAACTTCTGCCAAATGCAGACAAATCAGAACTGGAAAGAAAAACGCCAGAGGGAAAACCACGTTGGGCTGGTTTTGTATTCGCAGAACCGACCACGTTCTCCCTGCCGCTTCATGGGAACACATCTGCTCTGAAAAGCATCACACACCTGCTTCGCCCCATTTCTCTCTTCCTCCTCTGGCTCCAGGCCTCGGTCTTGATCCAGCCACATCCAGTCCCCTGCTGCTCGCTCGGCATCCTTTGGATGGCAGGAGCTCAGCTTGGACTCAGCTCAGCTGTCTCTCCTGCTCTGTAGCAGCAGCAGCGGCGGCAAGATCTCACGCTGCACTGTGATGATGGCCAGGGTGTGATCTCCAGCTTCCCTCTCTCTGTCCCCCCTCTGCTCCTCAGCCCTCAGCCAGACAGCAGTCAAGAGCTCAGGCAGCCACCGTGGGCAAATCTGAACCGACTGCTCCTCTGAGAGCCACAGCAGGCTCCCATGGGAGGCTGAGGCCGCCTGCCCCAAGGCTTCAGCTTGGGGGCTCCATTTGCTTGAATAACCAGCTCTGAAGGGTTCCGTTGAAGCTTTTATGTAAACACTCTCCAAAATATGTTGTGCCCTGCATTATCCCTGGCAATAAAGATTCTAGAATCAGAGTTTGCCTGTCAGTTTTATTGATGTTGCATGGGGCACAGAAGAGTGCAGCTTTCTCTTCTGGAAATTTATTGGCTTGGCAGTGCAGAGAGCAGTAAAACTGTTTTTAATCCATAAGCCAAGCAGACACGTTTCCAGGAGAAATACAGGATGCACACATGCCATCACAGAGAGATTTCTTTCTCCCAGCCCCCATGTCTCTGTTCTTCTCAGGCCCCCTCTCAAATAATTGGGGGGAGGGGTTGCGCCTGGTGGAACTGTCCTGAGCAGTAGACCCGGAGCAGAGAGTTTGCAGTGTTTCTTCCAGCTTGGATCCGTCTACGGAACTGATGAGTGAAAGCACTTTTCTGAACTGAATTTTCTAAAGCTTCTCTGCATGACCTCCAGGAAAGGAACTGCCCAAAAACAACTTTGCAAGAGGAGCCCAGTGTGACACACTTCCTTCCAAAAGAAACAAGGCTCTGTGCCTGTCCTTCCACCTTGCTCACCAAGAGCAAACCTGACATTGCACAGTGGAAAAGGCATTTAGAGTCAGGCTGCTTCATTGGTTCAGGTTCAGGTTCCTGCATCTCTTGATGATGCAATTTCTTCTGCTGTCAAAAGGAAATCCTCACTTTACCCCACTGCCAAGTGGATAAAATAAAGATATAGGTGGGCAAGCATAATTCACACAGCTTCCAATCCCCTCTGATACCACACCAATTGAAGTCTGCTCAGAGAGGACGTGTTCTCTGGATAGCTTAGATGTATGAGCCACCTCCTGGCACCTCCTACCTCTGTTCTGTCCTGAAATTTACTTCTTGATCCACTCCCTTCCTCTCTACCCATGGTGAGCCCAAATCTTGAACCACTGCACATGTTCAAATGGTTGACTGGTGTCCTCGCCTTACACAAGCTTCCTTTGGCATTCCGTCGCCATTCTAGCGGCTTTGCTGTTCCTTTCTCAATACTTACATCCTATGTGGCTGTCACATCGGTTCACAAAAGACTTGCATTGTTCCTGTAACTGGAAGTGTCTCAAGGAAAAACTCCCAGAGATCTCCCAAATAACCCAGCTGCCCATGTGAGTTAGCTGGGGGAAGGTACTTCAGGTGGATATCAAGGCTGCTCTCGGTGAGGTTCCCTCTCCTGCCTGCGTGGTTTCCAGCAGGCACTCCACCATTGATCTCCTTACTCAGCCCCAAAGAAGTCCCTGCTCTTCCTCACACGCCTAGAGGGCCACTCTGGAACTATTGCTAACTATTTTCTTGATACTGTCCTAAACATGTGCAATCTTTACCAATTCCTATAACAATCCTATGAGATAGGAACTATTATTCCAAATTTATTAATGAAGAAACTGAAACAGAAGCTTAAATACCAAGGTTGGCACCACACAACCAGGCAGCAGGACAGGAGGAACTTGATCTCAACATTGATGATTGTAACACCTCAATTATACCCTTTGATAAAGACCAAGAACTTATGCCTATGGTAGACTTACAACTTGAATCCAGTCGTTGTCAACTTTATAGTCACACACAAGTACTTTATTCGTGAACTTCAAAGGCATTCGTCTTCAACCTTAAACTCTTGCCTTTCTCTTTTTCTCTCTCTTTTCCAGATCACTTACCTATCTCCCTGTCAAAGTAATTCCATCTCAAGCTTTCAGAGGACTTAATGAGGTCGTAAAAATGTAAGTAGATGCTGCATATCAAAAGACATTTATAATTGAAATAATGATTTTTTCTAAGAGAAAATACAGTTGAAAGGGGATTTTTTAGGAGAGAAACCATATTTAGGAAATCCAACTATTTTTATCTTGATAATACAAATAATATCTAGCAGCCTTTGAAGAAATGGTATGATTTTCAAGAGTCATTAAAATCCAGATAATTAACTTTGCTTCAAAGAATTGAATTCATTTTGAAAAGTGATGATATTCTTTTTAAGTAGACAAGAGATCACAATCACAGCCATAAACGTGCCCCTCCTGCTACAGCAGCTATTCCCTTGTGCCACAGTGTTTGAGAACTCCCACACCGGTGGAAATATGTTGGAAGTTTATTGTGTATCAGAAGATAATCTTTGCACCTCAAATATAGCAAGTGCATGGCAAAACACAGTATTTTTAGCTGTATTGATGAAAGGCATCTATAAATGTGTAAAGCAGCCTGAGAACGCAGTATGATCTCATGGTTGTCAGATGTAACTTCAATCACTTATCCCTGGGCTGATTTGGCTCCTAGATCCTGAGATTCATACATGGAAAAAGATAATTTTCCAACATCCTCCTTATATCAAAATATTTTAGTGGTCATTTCCTTTCTACAGGTCACTTCTAATCTTAACAAGCCATGGGACTTCCAAAGTAGATTCACATCCCTAAAGAGATAGCACGCTGCCCATCCTACCTCCTCTAAGGAGACTCTGCTGCTCCCTAGGGTATTAACAAGCAATGACAACATTAAAAATAACTCCTCGAGAATAGGTGTGTTGCAAGAAACTCACTGAGGGCTGCAGACATGTCAGTTGGAGCCTAAGCTGTGCTCTCCTGCTCTTAACATTTAAATGTTGACTTTCAATAACAACACATTAAGCCACCTTACTAAGGAAAGAAGCCACACTTAAATAAGCAGCCCATTAGGTAGGAATAAGAGGAAGCAGCGCAGAGCCATGCACTTACAGTGTTGCTCTGAAAAGATGTGAACTGCCTTCGTGCTGCCTTTGTGAACAGCTCTCATCACATCTGAAGCCCGCAGTGAATGCTAACCCTAGACATACACAAACCAACTGGACCAGAAAGACGGCTCAGCACTTGAAGATACATTGTGAATTTGAGATTGCTTTCTCAGCTGGCAGCAAAGGGTAGTTTACTCTGGGACTTTAGGGAAATGCTGACATCACTACCATGCTTGGGTGGTGTCTGGCAAGTGGTCCCCATGCGCTCTTTAACCATGGCCTGGGCAGTAGGCATCTACCCGAGGATTGGAATGGAGCAGAGATGTTCCTTGGCCTCAGTTTACTCACTGGCACATACAGTCACGGGGAGTGATAACTGGAATCCAAGATGAGTGCCATGTGGAGAAGGTAACTACCTTGAATAACCTGGGAAAAGGGGTAAGAGTTATGAAACAACTAATTCAACCCAAATTAAAGCCTCACTTGACTGATGGAATTGGGACCCCAGGGGTCCCAATCCTAGCCTTGAACATTCATGGGAATACTCGTAAGGCCTTGGTTTTTAGCGTTGCAAGACAAGGGAGTATGACCAGATTTCCCTCAAGATCCCAACCACTTCCAATACTGTGTGGTCCAGAGCTGCAGAGTGACTGTAGAGAAAAAGACTGTGGCACAACGGGGGGACTGAAACTTGCAATCACCTGGGTGGTAGGCACCCATCAGTGCTCCTAAAGGGACGGGCCAATACTTCACGATATAAGGACAACACTCAACTCTGTTCTTTTTCAGAAGGGCGCGGTGGAGCACCTAGTTGCTGGGTCGTGTGTACAGATCACTGTCGTGCGGGCGCAATCATTTCTTTCATGTTCTTTTCTTTCTTTTCCCGCCTCTGCCCTAGTGAAATCTCTCAGAGTGATTCCCTGGAAAGGATAGAAGCCAATGCCTTTGACGCCCTCCTCAATTTGTCTGAAATGTAAGCATCAGCTAACAGATATTTATTGCTGTGCAGCATTACCCTCGCTGGCTGGAGCCCACTCGGTATTTGTATTCAAGCATCTACTGTTAGGAATCCAAGAGGGAAAGACGACCACAATTACTGGGTCTAGGCAGCCACTAATTCTCTCTCTGCAGTGGCCTGAAGGTTTCCATGGTGACAACCGCCTCTCTTTGGGAACTAGACAAACTCTGAAACATCACAGCACAATGCTGGAAATTAAAATTGACATTGTGAAGTCCTGCCAAGTAGCCTGCCTTATAAGGGAGGGAACAGAGTCCTGGGGACAGAAGGGAGCATGGAGACCATGAATTGATTCTTTGGGCGCTACTTGGACATATTTGTTCTTTCAAGTAAGTGCTCCTTAAGCGCCTGCCATGAAAAGCTGTGTGTTAGTCTGTGAATGTTGGGTTCATTGTGCTTTAGTAGAGTTGTTATTGTTATGGTTTAGATTCAACTCTTAAAATTAACCCTTTCCAAATTACCACCACCCCTACCCCATTCAATTGGTCTAGGGGTGGTGTTAGGGGTAAACTGAGGCACAAGTTAGTGGGAGAAGACCAGCTTGATTTAGTTTTCAAGTGGTAAACTTGTGGCTCAAAAAGGTCAGCTGACCTGTTTGATGTTACAAAGCAACTCGGTGCCTGAGCTGGACTAGACAGACACTGGGTCATGTGACTTCACACCACTACATAGACACTGGGTCATGTGACTTCCAGGCATGAGATCTAGCAGCTTACTTGAGCTTCGCTGTACCAGAGGCAAAGGGAAGGAAGGGAAGTGATCCACATCAAGCAGTTTTGAGCTCCTGTGATGGGCATTTTCTCTAGACTGTGTCATTGATCCTCCTTTGCATAGAGGGGCCATCACACATTTTGTCTGGGGAAAGGAATGGAGGCAACTTGACCACTGTGACATTTTAGACAATGGCAGGGCTAAGCCCATCTTTCTGCAAAGTGCATGCGCTTCCCACTACACCGCAGGCCTTGCTATCCGTGGTCCAGTGAGTAACTACAGAAGGGACTAATTAATTATCTGACATGTGTTTCTCCCAGGCCATGTGTTGCTGGAGACTAGGGGAAGTAAACACAGGAGAGAGCCAGGGAGGCGAGGCTGACTCAGTGAACATGGGAAAACCCCGAGCAATGGGTATTTAAGCTCCAAAATGTGGTCTGGACTTAGCTGTGAACTGTTCACAGGGTTTGTTATAGTTGCAGACAACACGACAATTACAGGCTTGAAAATCTGCAGTTTTCACAGGTTTCCCAATTAATGCTGAAGTGTCACTCAGACAGCTGATGATAAATAAACCTTCCCATGATGCAGAGCAGTGCTAACCAATAGAAAGAGAATCAAAGCGCCATTCAGGGACCCTTAACGTTTTCCCAAAGAAGGCCGGCCCCGTCCTGCATGCTCTGTCCATGGTCCTGCCTAGGACAGGGCTTGGCACAGGCAGGTGCTTAATAAATGCTTGTTCAATGACTCGTCAATGAATCCATGAGTGGCTAAGGTCAGGCCCCAAGCAATCTTTAGGAAGTAAAGGTCCCTTCTGTCTTATCCACATAATGCTTTGTCTGACCCATGAATGTTTGACCGAATTATTGAAATTTTAGCTACCACAAAATAGCGCTCACATCTAGAGAATCAGTCTGTGCCCTCTGAAGCGGCAATTGATTACTGTTGTAGTTCCGAATCATTCAACTTCCTGACTTTACCTATAATTATCATTAGCACTGGTAGAGGCTTCTAGTATAAACCAGACACCCACATTCACTCCTCAAATGCTCCACTAAGAGAAAGTGCTTGGAGAAATATATGGAAGGTCATAAAATTAGTACAGCCAGGATGGAAACTCAAGCTGACCCCAGAATCCAGGTTCCTAACTGATATACTCTCTTTTCTATGTAGCACAGGGAAAATCTCATGTGCTCAGGTGGTTTCTGCCTGGGTTAAGAAACTCACAGGTATTTACAGTTCTTTTGCTGAATCCAAATCATATAGGGCTCAGCAACTGTGGCTATATCTTCCAAGGTCATGGACAGAATGGTGGAGGACAATACCACCACTGAGTTGTTATGACTATACATCCATACTTTGCAAAGCTCTAGCTCAGCTGAGCTTGACCTGACCTGTGTACCCTCAAAGCCTACCAGCTGCTGTGGTGGGAAGGGTCTGTCATATGACTATTCCAGTTTCATGGAACGAAGCATTAGCTAGCTCAGGGAAGTTAAGAGGTTGGAAATCACCACACAGCAAATTGAATGAACAGAAAATTCCAAAAGCCTAGATTCTGCAGCCTCTCCCCTGTACAGATGTGGACGTGTGTGTGCCCATCTGGGTAGCGGCTCAGTGTGGTTGCTCTGCCACCATGAAGAGAACTAGCTTGCCCACAAGGGAAATGGTGCATTTGCTCATTCCCCTGAGAGCAGCATCGCCCTCAACCCAGTGTGCAAGCTCCATGGGGACAGGCTCACCCTGGCCAGGAACACCCTGGATGTTGGTGCTGCCTGGCTGGAAGGAGTGGATGGCAACATGCAGAAGCAGGCATCCAGCTAAGGAGCCTATGCCTGCCTCTGTCGGTGGGGTGGCAGAGCTGACGGGCCTCATCAGGCCGCTTCCATGCCTAGAGTTTCAGGCTCTCTTCTCAAGCTTCTGACATTTGTTAGATTTTTTTCAATGTCACTTTCAACCAGCAATGCCTGGTGAGTAGAGTTTTATACATCCAAGAATACTCATCTATTAAATGTCTTCTCTCCTTTCTTCTTTGCAGACTGATCCAGAACACCAAAAACTTGGTGGCCATTGAGTCTGGTGCATTTACAAACCTCCCTCGGTTAAAGTACCTGTGAGGCATTTTCCTTTTTAAGTGTTTGTGATGGGGAAGATGGGTATCTGAAAACTCGGAACAATCAAGACTGAAAAACGTTTTAGTTGGCACTCAGCATCTTGCTTGCATCTCCCTGGCTTGTTAGCCTTCTTCGATTTAAAGAGCATTTCTCACCAGTCACCATACTGAAATGTCTTCATATGTGTAGAAGTGGGGCCCAACACCTAAAAGAAGCCTTGCAGTGATTTCCAAAGCTGACAGAGGGAGGGTTTTCACAAAACTTCTAAAAAGGCCTCTCTCTCTCTCTCTCTCTCTCTCTCTCTCTCTCTCTGTATCTCTCTGCTAGAAAATGAATAAACATTTTTAATGGGGCTGGAGAGATGGCTCAGCAGTTAAGGCACTTGCCTCGAGTGTCTAAGGCCCCAGGTTCAATTCCCCAGGACCCACATATGTCAGACCCACAAGGTGGTTTTCTCTCTCTCTCTCTCTCTCCCTCTCTCTCCTCTATCTCTATGCTAGAAAATGAATAAATAAAATTTTTTAACTTCTAAAAAGGCAAACATAAAAAAGCAAACATGAACCTAGTGGAGAGTTCGTTTGAGCCATCACTGAATGGGATTTTCAGATCTCCTGTGTCTCATGTGTCCATTCATTCACAGGTGAAAGCTTGCTCAGAGCTGCCTTGAGAGAGAACCATGCTGTGTAAACTAAGTCAGTATTTTCTGTTTCCATTAAATCTCTAAGTCTGCTGCTTAGCAGGATAAACTCAGTCCCACCATTGCCAACAGCAATTGTCCTGGCCCACAATGCCAACTGTCCTGAACTTTGATAGCATTTAGAGATATGTCACTGTGGCTCTTCCCACATCTCTGGTTATCCCTACCCACACAGGAAAATTAACATCCTCCAAACAGAGATTCTCTCTCTCTCTCTCTCTCTCTCTCTCTCTCTCTCTCTCTCTCTCTTCCTTTTAATGAATTAAATTTCATGAACTCCCCCAGGGAATGTAAAGTCTACCTTCCCCAACTAAAAAAACAAAAAACAGGAGGGAACGGCGTTGCTCTGCTGTTCCATGCCACAATGCCACAAGTCCTGCCCTTCTGGGTACAGGAGCTGCTGCTGGCCCTGGCATCACTCCTTTGTCCCCAATGGACAAGGGTTCCATATGCAGGTGTTTTGCATTTCCCGACCTGCAGGGGACCTGGGAACACAGAACCATCCGTAACATCAACTTCTCTGAAAAAGTGTAGGAATAACCTAGAGGCCAAATTGACCATGGTGGCCCCTTTTACCTCAGAGTCACTTTTACCCCAAAACATGGTATCCCTCTAAGCTAAGTCTATACTACAGACTGAACCCACCACCCCACCTCCAACCCCAGACAAGGCATGAACCATGGACTCAACCTTTATCCCGTTTGAACATCCACTCAAAAGAGTCACCAGTGAATAAGGAACGAGAGAGCTGGGAGAGGGAGCTGGTTGGGTCTCATGGTCGCCAGGGTGCCAGCCTGCAGCCCTTTTGGGGGAAATCTAGATGTCTGAGAACCTCTTAAGGGAGTCCATTCTTATAATGAAATGTTCTTCAGTTCATCTGTCACTCAAACCTCTCTTCTTTGGGGGTTCAATAAAAGGCAGGCGCCTTGAAAGATCCAAGCACACAGGAGTGCTCAGTGCTCTCAGTGACACAGAAGGAAGAACTTCCTGAAAGTCAAGGCAGCTAAATAAAGGAAGTTTTGTTACTTAGGTTATAGTCTGTATCCCCTCACCACAGTCCCCATTTCCCTGAGGACCCTCCTCAGTAGGGTCCTTGGTATTCACTGTGGAATAATTAGGGCCTCTGTTAGTTTCAGGGAGGGAGCACTGTGTCTCAGGATATTTCTACCACCCTGTGACTCTTACAATCTTAAAGGAGAATTTTTAATAAAGAAAGGTATTGATTTCTCAGTAAGATTAACCTTCCTGAAATGTTCAAGTTAAAGCCTACTGCAAAGGAAAAAGATGCTTTCTAGAACTGTCTAGGGTATGAACTGAACAGACAAGGGTTCCATAGGCCGGTGTTTGGCATTTCCGGACCTGCGGGGGACGGGAGCACAGAACCATCCTTTCTTAAAAGTGTAGGAATAGCCCAGAGGCAAAATTGACCATGGTGGAAACAGACGATGCTGCCTTAGTTTACACGGCTCGGTATCTCTCTCAAGACAGCACTGAGCAAGGAAGGAAGTGGTATGTAATACAAAAGGAAGATCCAGCGGATTGTGGGAAATCCAAGTGGAAAAGCCCCCAAGCTTGGTCCCAGCGCCAGGATCTCTGACCAGGAGCCATTAGGACATGTCCTCCCGGCCTTGGAGCTTTTCAGGGCTACAGTTTCCATCAGCCAAATATGTTCCCAAGAAAGCCAAATTTATTATTTTTAAGTTGAGTGTGAAAATAATATTTGAAAAGCACCCTTCTACTCTGTTTTATCTTTATGGCTTAATGACAATCAAATTTGCTCATTCTCTGCTCATACCACCGCCCCACCCTGAATCCCAGAAGCATTTGTAACACGGGCATCCGGACGCTTCCAGATGTTACGAAGATCTCCTCCTCCGAATTGAATTTAATTCTGTGAGTATCAGGCTGATTGCTATTCATAACACTTTCCCATTGCGGCTTAAATTTGGAAAGTAAATATTTCTCTTTTTTTGTCAAGGGAAATTTGTGATAACTTGCACATAACCACCATCCCAGGAAACGCTTTTCAAGGGCTGAATAACGAATCCTTAACACTGTGAGTAGACCCCCAGATTTTCACTCTGCCTCATAGTTTCCTGCTATTCTCATTTTGAACTGGAAATGAGCTCTCTCTCTCTCTCTCTCTCTCTCTCTCTCTCTCTCTCTCTCTCTCTCTCGCACACACACACACACATTCCTTATTCACTGGTGATGTTCTCCTTGACTTAAGCTATCAGGAGTGGGAGGAGCAGGATCACAGTTACATCACATGCCCACATGACAACTAACCACCCCGTTCAGTTCAGCAAATGGCTCCTGAAGACTCTCAGTACAGAAGTTCCACAGGGTGAAATCAGTGCACCAGTAGAGTTCCCTGAGGCTAGGAAGACGACATGGAATGGAGCCTGGTAAAAGCACAGCCTTCAGATTAGATATTCACCAAGAAGGTAGACTCTTGAACAACTCTCCTGGACCCTGAACCCTTCTCCCTGGTGCTTAAAAGTACTGTCACTTCATTTGACGTTCACTGGCCAGATTGCAGTGTCCTAGAACCTGTCCCTTTCGCGTATTTCACAAAGCCTGGGAACTAAAGTGTAGTCTGAGAGGCAGCAACTTCAGCCCCTTCCTAGAACGGGCTGGAAATGGAGGCCCACCCCAGATCTAAGAAGATGTGCATTTTCTCAGTCCCCCCGACAAGCCCCCTGAAAGGCACTCTACTGAGCCCGTGCAGTCCTGCCTGGCCTGCAGCCCTCTGGAGTCCTCCAGCCGACACCCCCTCCCTTGCCTGCCGTTCAGAAGTAGCAGCCCCAGAACTTTGTCTCCTTGTATCCTCTCCCGGTCGCCATTCCGCCGGTCCTTCTGCTTGGGGCTACAGTCCATGGCAGGAATGTGATGAGGAGATACTCGAGCTCATCCTTTCAGAAAATGTGCCATGAAGGAACCAGGTAGGAGAGATATAAAATGAGAGAATATCTCGAGGCCTGTCCTTTATATCAGTGCATCCTAACAATAAGTATCCACATCATACCGTATGTCTAATGTATGTGAGTGTAATTTAACATCCTTAGCTATCATGTTACAGCTAAGGTTACAGGTCATTCATGTGACCTATGAAGCCCAGCTCAGAGTAGCGACATCAAAGAATGCATGGTAACACCTGCCCCCTACTTCCCAACCCCAAATAACTCAAATTCTTTAGTTGTCACTCTTGAACCCTGAGCAGGGAGCTCCAGCCTAAATCCCAGAAATAGCTCTCTACTCCTGTCACTCCCCTCTGGCAGCACAGGTCTTCCAGCTGCTTCTAGAGTGTTTCCACACCAACACTTCGTAAGGCATGTGGGTCTGCACACGTCATGTGCCCAAACCCTCTAGTTCTAAAACGTGACACAATCTGAGTGAGGGCACCACATGCCATAAGGCTGGGGTTTGTCGATGTCTTTGTTAAGAGCAATAGTATTCATGTCCTCAAGAATCTTATAGTCCCGAGGGAAGAACCCAGGAATTAATCATCCAGAAGTGGGTGTACATAGGAGGAGCTCAGAGACATACATTTAGGCTGGGGAAGCCAAAGGAAGATGCATTGTGGAGCTAAGACTTGAGTTAGACCTCATAAAACAACCAATATTAGGACCAATAAACATAGTAGGAGCAGCTAGGATTTATATAGCAACTGCTAAATTCTTGTACTGCTAAGGAACTTAAACAAAAAAGACTGAGAGGGGGAAGAGATATGAGGGAATCATAATGGCTTATTGTCTATAATTATGGAAGCTATCAAAAGTTTAACATAAAAATAAAATAAAATTTAAAAAATAATAAAACTCATTTAGATTTCACAGCAACCTCATGTCAGAAGGATTCTCAGCCCACTTTTAGATGAGGAAACCAAGGCACCAAGAGCAAGGATCTGTCCCAGGAAGTCTGGCTCTAGAGACATGCCCTGAGGTATTATGTGGGGCCATACAGAGAAAGGGGACAAGGACTCTTCACTTGTGAAGAGACAGCATGAGCCAAGGGTGGCCATGAAGGAGGGGGAAGGTAAGGCCTCCTCCTGCGGAACCAACTTCCTGCTTCAGGAATGGGAGGCAAGAGACAGAGGGGCATCGGATTGCAAGGAGCCTTAAATGCCAAGATAAAGGGGACAAGGCTTGGAGAAAACTCTGAAAAGGGGTGGTAAGAAGAAGCTACCCAATACAATAGATCAAAATATCAAAAAGTCCCAGCAGTTTTGACTTATCAAAGGAATCAGAACCGGGCTTATTCCTCATAGTTAAATGCACCTGTGCGCCCGTGGGAGCAGCGTGAAGGGACCTGCAGGATGTGTTGGGACCACCTAAGGGGAACTAGCTGCTCACAACACAGGGCCACCCCACCACACTCAAGGAACAACCAAAGAGCCCTTCGTACCCACCACGCTTGGGCATGCATGCCCCAGAGCCGCATGGTGGTCTTTGTATAGGGCCATTAACTTATGGTGGGTAGAATTGAAAGAGGCAAGGGGCACACCAGCAAGAGGGAATGGTCCCACCTCTGAGATTAATGAGGGCTGCTGATCCCTGAGAGGCCCGGCACTGGGCTTCCCTCCCCTCCTTGCTCTGGGCCCTTCAGCTGGCAGGGGAGTGATCAGCCACTTGCCAGGCACTCGTTCTCGGCTGAATGGGCCCTTCTATCAGTGAAGGGTCATGTGGAGCACCCTGCTGGATAACGGGGATTACACTTGCACAGGAAAGCCTTATTTTCCCAGCCATAAGGTTCAACTCCTTAATTAGAAAATAATGAAAGCAAGCCCTCTCTTTTCATTATTAGCAGTAGTTGAGATTTTCCATTAGTGAAACCTGCCCTGCCTTCCCCCACCTAAATCTTTACCAACTGTGAGCTCATTTAATGAAAACAAAACACTTCGCTCGGTGCAGGAAAAGCTCAGTGGGGCTAATGCGAAAACTATGCATTCTACTCTTATGCCCTTTATAGCCACGGTGGCTTTTCATTACGTCTCCTCAAGAGACCACCTCCTTGGCTTGTCCCCAACTGAGCAGCACTCAGCTCTGCTGCCTTGAATATATTCTAACAGCCTTGCCTCACACCTGACCTCCTCAAGGACAGGGGAAAGTCTTGGAAATTACTTCCCTAAGACCCTTCAGGGAAAGAGTTGTCTGCCAGTCATGGCTGCTCCTGGGACAAACCACTGCAGAAAGCCACTGGGAGTCGAGGTGGGAGCCTAGGTTTCAGTCTTGGCTCCAGATCTG
Organism: Zapus hudsonius; assembly: GCA_004024765.1. Classification (NCBI taxonomy): domain Eukaryota; kingdom Metazoa; phylum Chordata; class Mammalia; order Rodentia; family Dipodidae; genus Zapus; species Zapus hudsonius. Next base: position 17,751 of record PVHP010016974.1, on the reverse strand, counting down.
GCCAGCAGAGCAGCCTGGCTCGAGATGGCTGCAATTCCATTCAGCGTGGCCTTTGAGGTCTTCTTGTGCAGATGGCGCCTGCTGTGCCCAAGGCAGTCACCACAGCCAGACGCCAGCGTTGAGCACTCCGCTTCTTAAAGACCATCCCAAACTCCGTATCTCACCCCTTTAAATGGCTCTCATTTGAAAACGCTTATCTGGCAATGGCCCGTATCTTTCCACTGACAAATATAACACCAGTCCTTAGTCAACCCAGCCACCTCCAGGGCGGAGCGTGTGTGCGGTTCCCTTCTGCCAGACCTTCCGAGTCTACAGCACCTCTCAGGGCTTCACCGTGTGTCTCCTCTGTCAGGGAAGCTCCACACAATAGCACTATTCCAGCTCAGAAAATCAAGAATGCAATGGCACATCCAGCCGGTAGTCCGCTTAGATCGAAAAATTTAAGCATGGACTCTAAAACCATGTATGGACTTTTTTCGAAAGTCCAAAGCTTTTGTACTTCACTTTAACTCTATAAGTTATTCCAGCCAGCAGCCCCTCCCCCGCTCCTCGCCTCCCAACTCCCTGACCCGTCCTCACGTCTCCCTCTGCTCAATTACGATGCTTGTCTGGATTTACGTGCCTGCGCTGCTGTGACCCGGTTCTGGCCCAGCATTTCTGCACAAGCACTTCAAAGGCAGCGGCAGAACATGGCGCCATGCTGGCTCCACCACTTGCGCACTTGCATAGGGTGGTGACTGCAGACCTCGGACTATGAGGACACATTTTGCTCCCCTTGGGAAACTATGGTGGGATCCTTTGAGCTGCTGTAATATTCAGTTAGTCAACACCTTTCAGCAACAGCTGTTTATTCAGTCAGACCGAAGAGAGTTACAAAATGGTCATTTGCACATTCTTTCTTCTAGAGTTCTAATGACAGCACATCTGTTCTTAAAGGGAGCTTTCTTTGCTGCTGTTTCTCTCTCTCTCTCTCTTTCTCTCTCTCTCTCTCTCTCATCTCTGTGTAATGTGGATTTCTCACAAAATTGTGTTCAACATATTAGAATCCATTACTGTCATCTTTCTCTTTGCTGCCTGTCAGCTTCTTTATTATTGCATATGTTAAACCAGGTAAGTTGGCATGCTCTGGGCTGAGGTGGAGAGGAACATGGAAACAACTCAGTGCAGCTGAGAGATGACAGGAGGCTCAGGGACTGGGAGACCCACAGAAATGGGGGCCCTGGGGAACATCAAACCTGGGTAGGCAGCACACACCAGTAACCTTCAGCACTTATCCACCCTACCAATGCACCTGCTGGGAATGGCCTTTGAACTTAGGATGTCCTTCCTATCATTTGGAAAGAGAGGGGGAGGAAAGGAGAAAAGGGGAAGGAAGGAAGGAAGGAGGGAGGGAGGGAGGGAGGGAGGGGAGGGGAGAGGAGGGGGAGGGGGAAGAGGAGAGGAGAGGAGAGAGAGGAGAGGAGAGGAGGGAAGAAAGGAAGGCAAGGAAGAGAGAAGAAAGGACAGAAAAGAGGGTGAAGAAAACTGTTTGCAGACATACCACCAGATGGCATATTTTCTAAATTGCTATGCATTGTCCTTCAATAATGGGGCCACTTTTTGAGACCCTAAGGATATGCAAACATAAATTGGTTTTTCTTCTTTGAAATCAACCAGAACCTAGGTGGCCACGTGATTGAAGAGTAGGTTTACTACTGTTTACCTGCCCCAGAGCCCCTCAAGGAGCCCAGGGAGCGTTTCAACTTCACCAGATTCAGACCGACTATCTGCGATTAATTTCCAAAGCCCCGAATCTTATTTGGAATAAAAAGATGTCGTCCTCTCTGTTTGATTCGCAATTACTGACATGTGAATAGAGAACCTAGACAATGCTTGCAAGTGAGGCCACTGCTGTGACAGACAAGCAAAGGGGGACCTTTGCCTTCTCTTTCCATACTGACACCATGATGATTGGGGAAACCATCCTCTGAAGTGGCTCTCCAGATATTTCCAAAGGCGTCAAAGGCATTGTACGCGCCTGACAGCGTGCGTGCGGCCACCCACTCACATTCGTGATTTCTGCAAACTGAGGAAGCCGCTCTTTCAATCAAAACGAGACCGTGCCTTCCACTTTATGTGACTGGTGAGAACAGGAAGGAGGAGCCGCTAAAAGGGAAGCAGTGAGCCAGAGTCTTCAGAAAGACCCAGGCTATTCACAGGTTTAAAAAGACATAAAAACAGCCAGGAAACCAGCCCAGACCAAGGGAGAAGAGGCCCACTGGAGGAGTTAACTGTGGGGGTGTCCCAGGCTGTCCAACGGGCCTGCTCTGCCCACCCAATGGAGGGGAGCAACAATTCAAATCCTGGGAATCATGCCCAGAGTCTGGAAAAAGAGGGCTTTTCCCCTTGTTTTAGTCAGAGGGCTGGAGGCTACCACAGAATAGTGCATTAAGCATTTCCTGCGATCCAGAACCTACTTCTAAGTGCTTAACAGATGCTTTCTCACAATTTTTATAAGGTTGATAATATTTTTAACACACCTATATTCAGATCAAGAAATGGAGGCATGGAGAAGTTAAGCAAATGGCCCAAAGTATGAAGCATCAGAGTGGATTCAAGCTCAGGTAGCTGAGTTTGTCAACCCCTGTAGACTTAAGCCACAAGGCACTTAGAACAATGGCATTGTGAATCCAACAAAACTTAACGAAGTCCTAACATATATCAAAACTAGGTTCAGGGCTGGAGAGATGGCTCAGCTTGCTTGCTTGCAAGCCTAATGGCCCCAGAACCCATATAAAACCAGATGCACGGAGTTGTGCATGTGTCTGGAATTTGTTTGCAGAAGCTAGAGGCACTGGCATGCCATGCCCATTCTCTCTCTCTCTCTCCTCTCTCTCCTCTCTCATCTCTCCCCTCTCTCTCTCTCTCTTCTCTCTCTCCTTGCAAATAAATAAATAAATAATTTTTTAACTAGGTTCAGGGCAGCACATTGCAGCAAAGGGGGAGGGGCTCCAAACAGCTGGTTCTGATGAAAGCAGGAAGGGGCATTGAGCTCCATCCTCTTGAAGGTGAGGGAGCAGCAAGGGGGCTCTGGACCACCAGGTGATTGGCACCTTGGGAAGGGAGAGACTCATCACACTATGATATACCCTAGGGCAAGGGTTCCCAACCCGCCTGCCTGGCATCCCTGGCAGAGCTTGTCCACCAGCAGACCCGGATGCTGTGAAAGCATCCATAGCAGAACTGACTCTGTGTTTCTCACAAACAAGTTCAAGTGAATGGAGCTGCTTTGACAAATACTGGCCTGGACTCTTAAAAACTCAAATTTCAAAGAAGTTCTGAGAAAATAGAGGTGTGATTCTTTCAATGAAAAGAAATTGCTATAGAAGATTCCAACCTCCTAAACGACAGGAGATGGACAAAGACTAATCTTCTAAGTACGACATGTTCTGAAGGTCCTATGGGACTGAGTGCAAAGGAAGCAAGAAGACTGTGTATAATTTCCCAGGTGACAGGAATGGACCAAGTACCTATCCTCTCAGATTCTTCACTAGAAACAGGAGAGGAAGTCTATTGCCAAGGCTTCCAATAACCGGCCTAAGAGCCACTTCGTGAAGTGAGGACATGGGAACATAAGCCCAGGAAATCTCTGCCTACCATGAAGGCTGAGGGTGATTTTCCTGTCAGGTACCAGTTTGGGGGGAGGGGGTTAACTCACAAGCCTTTTTGTACATATTTTGGGGGGTGTGATACTTTAACAGTGGATGCAATGTAGAGCAATCAAACCAGAACATTTTGTGTTTCTGTCTCTTTATCATTTCTCTGAGCTATGACACTCCGTTCCTTTAGTTCTTCCCAAAGCGTATAAGAGGGATTTTAGGAAATAAATATATGCTCCTGCTCTCTTTGAACTCAGTCTAACCAAAAGGCTTTGGGAATTACATTATAATCTCTCATTAGGTTTCTTAATTTCATAATAGATATATGAGACTTCAACATGAATAACACCTGTATTTACTTGCTGGTTTGTCCCAGATGTGCTATGGATTGATGGAAACAAACTACACACACACATATGCTGCGTGCGCATATATACAGCCGTGTGTCTGCCAGCATTGAAAGGGAAGTTAGAGGCTCACAGACAGGGAGCTCAGTCATATCACATCACAGCTCCTTCACAGTTGAGTCCAAAGAACTCCACAGATCTTTACATGTAGGGCAGCACGTCTCCAATTTGTTTGGCTGTGACTTGTAACTAGGCGTCTTCGTACATGGACCCATTTGTTGATCCCATTCATTAAACACGTATTTATCATCTTCCTCCAAGAGCCAAGCCCTGCTCTAGTGTGCAAGGTTCTATGATGAATGCAATGTGATGGTCTGACACCCTTGCTCTTACAGCATCCATGCTCTGCTGGGAGAAGTAGACAAGTCAAATACCATTGTGTGTCAAGTAGTGAAAAAGCCACGGAAGAAAAACGAATCATGGGCGGTGCAAAGGAAGCCTTAGGGGTGGAGGAGCGATGCTTTAAATAGGCCTTATTGAGAGATTAATATTGAACCCAGGCCCATAAGAAGAGGGTGAGCACACCTTGAGGTTAAGAGGGGCGAACAAGAACAGTGCAAAGCTAAGGTGCTGAAAGTAGTCACACACCAAGTGTGTTCTGGTCCTGTTCTTGTCCAGTGTGGACGTTAGCCCCAGCCCTCTCTGAGCCCTTTGCCTTCTTTGTACAATGAAGCTCAAGTACATTGATTTCCCTCTCAGCTAATGGGCCGTAAAGCCCTGTGTGCGAACATTTCGATCTTCCTGGCTGTGGAGCCAACCTTAGTGTACACATACCACACACCCATCCAGAAATAAAGGCACAGGAGCCCAGCTCCACCCTCAGCTCTCTGCAGCCCACAAAGCCCACCACATGCCCACAGAGGGCATGAAGGCATGGAACCAGATCAAAGGCTGAGTCGCACAGCTGTCTTGAAGCCCAGCTCTGCTGCTACTCCGGGAGACCAGAAATCAGCGAGCTGCCCAACAACACCCACATCTCAGCTTAGCTTTCTTGGCAGAATAGTGAAAGTGATGGAGAGAATTAGCTCATGAAATGGGCACACGATGACTGGTCCAGCACCTTACAAACACTCAGTGTGTTGGTGGTGGAGGTGGGAGTTGGTGGAGGAGGTGGTGGTGAAGGTAGGGGTGGAGGTGGAGGTGGAGGTTGACAAACCTAGAACAGAAAGGGCCGCCCTGGCCCTCAGGCCCTGAGAGTCTGAAATGTTGGCAAAACAGCTCGACATTGTAAATGCCAGTAATTATTTTAGTAATGAATGTCACAGAAGGAAAAATATGTACTTCCCACCGATATTTCTCTGCCTCCCTTCTCATTGCTAAACCCTCTCTCCTCCTCCAGAAAACTGTATGGAAATGGATTGGAAGAAGTACAGAGCCATGCGTTCAATGGGACGACGCTAATTTCGCTGTAAGTATGTGCTTATTTCCCTGGCTCATGAATACAAATGAAATATTACTCTGGCTACTAGATCACATTCAGTCTTCAGCCACGAACTCAGGACAAAAAATAAACTTTCCAGTGGCTAGTCCTGAGTGTTGCTCACTTGTTACTAGGCAACCCGCTGGCTGGAAACCCCAGAGCACCCTGATTTCAAAGACAGATGCAGCCTCCATACATTGAAGTCAACAGTTTGCTGAAATATTCAACACCCTACTTTCTGCCTCCTCCACCGTAGCTCCTTTCTGCAGTCCCCTCGCTCAGGTTGATGGAATGTTGGAGAGCAGATTTCAGAAAAGAAATTCTTCCCAGGCCCCGCTGCAGAGACCTCAGGTGACACCATTTACCAGTCTAATCAGGCTCAGTACCCCAAGCAGAGAGGCCGCCTCTTTCCGGAGGGTGAAGGAGCTTGAGCTTTCCCCACTCCTCAACTCAGAATCTTCATTGTTCCCAGCCTCTTCTCCCAGCGAGTGAACATTCACACACTGGGGGGGACGTGTGGCCTGTCACAGCACAGGGTGAAGTGCTGATCCCTCTGTAGTTATGACTAACAAATCCTCAGCGCGCATGAAAGGTACAAGACAAAGTTAAGGAAAAATAAACAAAAAGGCTTTTCCAGAACGTATGAAGCATGAACCATCGCTGTGCTAATGGTCTGAAATCAGCTCTTAAAGCAAGGCTCTACCACGCGGAGAACTCGCTTGTAGTTAAGCAGAGAAGAGGGCGGGCCTGCGGGTCCCTCTGTGTATATGTAGGCTTGTCATATACATGGAGGCTTGTATGACCTTTGGCCTGTCTAAGCCAGTGTCCTCACTGGTAAAGCAGAGCTGGCTGGTCACACGGGAGGGGGGGGAGGTCTGAGGATTCACACAGCCAAACGACAGGGGCTGTTTCACATCCTCAGTGTCTGGCACATGGTGGGTGCTCATTGATTATTATATTCTGATTCATTCTGACTGGGAGTGAATGACTAAATAAGAGTGTGTTTCCACATGCCTAGAAAATGGTCTGGCTCATGTCCAGCACTCAAGAAATGATAGTTCGATAGTTTTACAGAAGTTGCTGTCCCTACCATGAGGGAATTTGTACTTAAGTCCCTGTTGACTTGATGGTCGCACGAAGAGCTCATTAACAAGAACCCTTGAGTTAATGAAGGGTTTGTCGGGCAAGCTGACTGTTCCTGCCGATCGGAAGTCAGAAGCAGTTAGAGCCTCCTCGGCCTGGGGTTGATGCCCTGCTCCACTGTTTGCTCAGCGAGCATTTGTCCCAGCACAGCTGGCTCTGAAGGGGCACCCTACACTGCCAGGGCAACGGAGAGGAACACGTCATGGGGTTGGCCTGCAGGGATTTAGAGCCTAGGAGAAGGCAGCTCTAATCCACAGGCCCTACGCTAAGAGCAACTCAGAGGGTGAAGTGTGACATGTGCCCAGAGCCAGATAAAGGCCTCCAGGGTTTCAGGGGCAGGAGGAAGAGGGGTACAGAAGGCTTGGACAGGGATGAGCTCTGAGGTAGGCATAGAAGGAAAATGCATTTCAGGCAGGGGCCAGCAAGAATGGCCCCAGGAGGGCGCATAGCAAATAGTTCCATTCAGAAAGTTCTGGATATGAGCTAGAGCCTCAACAGAAAGAACCTCAGCAGCCACAGTGAGGAATGTGGAAATGAGCAGCTGCTTGCCGATGCTTAAAGGAAAACACTCCCTCTGTTAGCAGGAAGGACAGAGGCCAGACTAGCCTCTCCTGGACAGAGAGGGGGACTGAAGTCTTTTGTGACCTTGGCCACCTAGACACAGCGGGAAAAGGGGGTCGATATAAACTTAGAGAGAGCAAGAGGTGAGGAGGGCAAGTCAGAGCAAAGCTGAGCAGGTGGGAAGAAAACCAGTGTCTCTATGGAGGACTTGGGTAGGTGGTCAGAAGGCTCTCAGCTGTTACGGGGTGTGAAGATGGACAGTGCAATTACTCCAAATTCCCTTGTATCTCATCTCATTGTAGCGAGGAAGAAGAAACGAACAACAAGGCTGTTGGTCGTGAGCACAAGTTTCATTCAGTGGTCATTCCACAAGCACCGTATATCGGGCGCGGTGTTAGGTGATGGGTTGGAGTTCTAACTCAGCCCTTGTCCTCATGGAGTTTTTGCTTATAGAAGAAGAAAAAAAATCAATTAAATGTATGGATTAAATTGTTAAGTATGATATATACTACGAATGAAATAAGCCACTGATGAGACGACAGAGCCCAGGGGTAGGGGGTGACCAGTTTAGCCCAGGTGCTCAGGGATGCCCCATCGGGGATGTGAGATTTAGGTGGCAGGTCCACGGGAGCGCAGTTGAGGGAAGCACCCCACCAAATGAAGAAGCAGCAGCGCAGAGGTCCTGAGTGGGCAAAGAAAGCAGATGGTAAGCTCCAGGCCTCGGAAGGAGGCCCTGCGCTGGAGACAGGCGGAGCAAGTCCTGTAGACGGAGGGGCACCAGGAGGAGTTGGAACTCCCTTCCAAGAACAGAGCCTCTGAAGTTTAGACCCAGAGGAGGCGTTTTCCAAGCTGCTAAGCAAACTTCTCAGACTACACTTGGCCCCAGCTTGGACATCAGTTCCTCAGACAGAGGGTGGCAGAGAAGGGCTGCAAGCTTCTCTAACTGCCTGCTGAGGCTGCGGGAGGAGAGGAGCTGTGGGTAGGAGCCTTTGCTGGTGTTTGTCCCCCACCATTTTCAAGTGACCCCTAGGAGAATGTGCCAGATGAATTTGATTTGATTTTTTGACAAAGTAGTGTCACAGAGTCACAGTACACAGAAAGCCAAGTTTTAGTAAACCACGGAAAGTGCTGTCACAAAATGACCCATTAATCGGAGCTGGCCGGCACGAGATTATTGACTCCCAGAACCCAGTTTCCACAGTTTAGAGTTAGCTTGGAGCCCAGCTAATGGGATCAAGGGGGGGGGGCTGTGGAGGGATAGGAAGGGAAATTCCTCATTGGGGCTGACCACTTCGTCTCTGAATGTGCAGCGAGCCACGGTTGGAGGCTGGGGCTGGGAGGTGCTTCGCTGCTCTGGATGAGAGGCACAGGGTGGCCAAGGAAAAGGCTGAGGAGTCGCATGTAGAGAACAGCCATCCAAGGAGAGGCAGGAACGTTTGCTTTCTTCAACGACAAGTGCAGTGTGGCCAGACTGAAGGGCAGAGGGGTGTTTCCATGTGACACGGGGCGCACGCCTTTAATCCCAGCACTCGGGAGGCAGAGGTAGGAGGAGGACCATGAGCTTGAGGTCACCCTGAGACTACACAGTGAATTCTAGGTCAGCCTGGGCAGAACAAGACCCTACCTTGAAAAACCAAAAAATAAAAAGAAAACTCATGGAGCCATGATACAGATCATCCTGAGCCATGTAGACACAAATACTGAGTCCATTATCAGTGTTTTCCAGAATGCCGAATGAGTTGCTGCCTTTCTTTTATAGGAAATAAAAATACTGCTCAAAAGAAGCACAGCAGGCCTGATCCCAGGGACTCCTCCTCTATCTTGGCCCCTTGGCCCCTCAGAGAAGTGACAAGAGCAGGGCCAGCCATGGGGACCCCTGGGCCCTGAGCCAGTCACTTGGAGCCCCGTGGCACAGAGCCCTCTCTGGTCCTGCCCTTTGTTTCTGGAACACACACACTCCTGGCACCCAGAGGATGCACCCCTGAGACTGCACAGCTGAAAGAAAGAGACTTCACATTACATCGACAGGACCCTGCTCCTTAAGCATTGGCAAGCTTCGTGTTGACAAACTCTGTGGCCTCCAAGGTCATGGCCAGAGCAGGCTGTACTTTAGCCTTGAACATGCTGAGCAGTATCTTCTAGAAACATTGAATTGATTTATAGGTTCTGAAGTGCCTTCTCCACACCCGCTCTGTGGCTCTGCTGGGTTTGGACATGCCCAGAGGCGCGGCCACTTCTCGCGCCCACCTTCCCCAGCTGCCTTGTCGCAAGCTCTCCAATTCCACTGGGGGAGGCTTTTAAATTCCGAGACAAAGGGTTCCACGAAGTGAGGGAGAGGAGCAGACGACAGGTCCAGCCAAACACACACCCCAGCAATGTCACAATTTCACCAAGGACTCGTGTCTTTTTTCCACATCGCCTACCCACCCCAGAAAGCCTTTCCCTTCTACCCCGGTACACCATGCACACAGCCCAGTCCCACAGCCAAACACGTTCACAGCTATGGATGTTTTCTGTGACGCCTTGGGGTGGAAACGCCACTAAGGGGACTGTCCTTCCCCACAGGGAACTAAAAGGAAATGTACACCTGGAGAAGATACACCATGGAGCCTTCTGGGGGGCCACAGGGCCCAGCCTCTTGTGAGTACAGGGCTGGCATCTCCCCTTCCCACTGTGAGTTCCCCAACAGGTTACATCACTGCCAGCCTGGTTTGTGGGTCATTGTCCCTGTGGCTGAAAAGGAAAGGTCAAAGCTGCCCAGAGAAGCACCACTTCCATGGGCTGCAAGTCCAAAGTCAAGGTGTCCGTAGGTCTGGTGCCTGCTCAGGGCTGTGACAGGCTTTCCCTTTGTTGCTGAGGGTCCATCTGACTGTACAGCTTGACTCCAGGCTTCCCAAAGCATTCTGTGTGTGTGTCCATCCAATCTTCACCTTTCTATAAGGACACAGGCACTTCATTGTAACTTGAGCTTAGCAAAGAGTCTGTGTCCAAAAAAGGTGATATTGTGAGCTCCTGGGTGGGTAAGACTTCAACATATGAACCTGCCAGTGGGAGGGGCATAATTCAGCTCACAGTGCCAAACACAGAGAGTGGCCTTATATGTGAGTGGAGGGGTGACTCCCACTGGACTTCCCATGGCACCCCTGCCTCCTGCCTCCTGCCCACGGCTCTCTGTCAGCGTCAGGCGTCACAGGCCAGAAGCTGTGGAGCCCTCTCTAGCTAGCACACTCTGCTGACCCTGGGACAGAACCGGCCCTACTCAGCACAGAGCAGAGCGGAGTTAGGGTGGTCACAGAGCCCTGTGTGACAGCCGTGAAGGGCTACTGGTTCGGCTCAGATATGGCTGAGAGTGTCCAGAACAAGATGGCCACCTTAGCCCTCCTCCTTCCCACAAAGGGAACTCGTTCCTCCCTCAGGACTGGAGTGCTGTCTAGAAGCATCCATTCTAGCCCTCAAACAAGTCCACTATCAGACTCACTCCTTTGTAATGAAGTCTTTCCATTTCTGAGATCCTCATTTCAAATGTACCCATGCAAAAAAACAAGCAGGACTGGGGAAGATGGCAAGTTGGTACGATGCTTGCCTTGCAAGCATGAACCTGAGCTCAAGCCCACGTGAAAGCAAAGGTAATCCCACCACTGGGGAGGCGTGGCCTCCATGGCCAGCCCACTCGAGCCTACTTGCCAAGGCCAATGAGAGACCATGTCTCAAAAACGGGAATGATACCTCTGCCCCCCCCACACACGTGTGCACACACATGCACACATGCACACCCTTGCATGCATGCACACACACACACACATAAGCACCTTCACTGCATCTTGGAGCAGCCCTGTGTTTCTCCCTAACAGTGGAGATACAGGAGCTTTACAGCAAGATGAGAACACTGATCCCCAAATCAGTGAGCACACGGGAGCAGAGCAAGGCTGGCGCCCCTCTGGTGAACCTCCTGCCCTCACTGCCCCATGTCACTCAGTATTCCCTCACGGGTTGATACAGAGCCTTGTATGCAGGCAGACTCCTGAAGGAGCCTCTGCTGCCCAGAAAGGCGTGGGGTGCAGCACCAGCAGCCTCCTAGAAGACAAGCCAAATTTAAAACTTACACCCGCGCGTCATCCTCCTGACATTTTGCACATTGGACTTTTCTTGGACTTTGTCTCAAGTCTGGTAAAACAGAGCCTTGGTTAAAGGCCAGAGCCTTCCACACGGTCGTACTGGCACCCAGAATGTTTGCTTGCTTTGCACAGAAGTGTCCAGCTGGCCATTACAGAACACACATTTTGCTTCCACCTATGGCTCCTGGCAGTGACCAGCCCTCACTTCAAGCTCGATCTCCTGCAAAGCTTGATCAATCAGGACCTGGGCTTCAGAAGCCCTGACTCTTTCCCCCTGGGCCAGAGCACCAAAGCTGATGCCGCTCAAGTGTCTGCTGTCTCAGAAAGAAAGAGGTTATTAACCTGCTAAGTGGAAAGAGGGAGAAGGCATAGGAGAAGGGAATCGGGAGAGAGCAGGAAGTCTAGTGGAGGTATGGCAGGTACAACAGTCACACTCAACCTTGGAAAAATAATGGGGTGCCTATGGGGAGAAAACTACCTTTGTGGAATTCAGATCTTGATGAGAGTAACTAAAATGAACAGTGAAAGACAAAGCAAAGTGGAGGAAGATTTCTCAGACTTTAGGAGGACGGAGGGGGGTCTCAGTCTCTGAAAGAAATGTATAAGATAAGTGAATAAAAGGCCTTTCTCTCCTTATGGTTCAGGGATATTTCTTCCACCAATTTACAGGCCCTGCCAAGCTATGGGCTGGAATCCATTCAGACGCTCATTGCCACCTCGTCCTATTCTCTAAAAAAACTGCCATCGAGAGAGAAATTCCCCAATCTCCTAGATGCTACACTGACTTACCCGAGCCATTGCTGTGCTTTCAGAAGCTCACCAACGGAGTAAGTAAAAAAAAAAAAAAAAAAAAAAAAAAAAAAAAAAAAAAAAAAAAAAAAAAAAAAAAAAAAAAAAAAAAAAAAAAAAAAAAAAAAAAAAAAAAAAAAAAAAAAAAAAAAAAAAAAAAAACAAAAAAAAAAAAAACAGACCAGAGGTGAAGCCAGCTCGCCATGGCAGAAACTCAGACTTAGACTGGGCTCGCTGCCTTCCCAAGCAGCTCCACAGTCCTGTCGAGGGGTCACTTGCAGAGAGACAAGAAGAAAATGCACTGCCCCCCCCCCCCCATGCTGGTGGCCCTGCTGCTGCACTTGAGGCGCAGCTAGACGTCTCCACAGCCCATTCTGGCCGTTAAGTGTCAAGTAGTTAAAGGAGCCGCTTCTCAAGCGCTTGGTCTTCAGAGGAGCGGGCTCAGGACAGTAAAATGGACATAAAACACGAGAGAAGGCCTTTGTCTAATGCTCCTTCTCCCATTTCAGAAGAGATCCCAGCTCCTAAGGCTTAGCTCCGTGTGCCAGCAGGAAGGGCAGGCGGTCGTGGCTGATCTGTGTCCAGTGAAGGGCATCTGATTGATGCACCCGGGCCCGCCTCGGGGGCACGCACATAGGGCCAGAGTTCCATTCTTTTCTTAAAGTATTGCTTGCCAGACTTTCTGACTGAGTTGCACAATAAGAAATACCTTTTTTTTTTTTGCATTACGACCCAGTACATGTGACATATGTAATGGGAGACAACAAAGCCATCCTTTGTTTTTCCTATCTGTGCTTTTCCTATACTTTCTGCCCTGCGGCCCAGATGTGCTGTGCAGTTTTCATACCCCACTAGCGGGTCACAATTCAGTCTGCAGAGACAAGCTCAATCGATTAATTAGATAATGCACTGAGAGAATGACGCCAGGCCGCCAGCGTCTCCCTTTGCAGCCAGCCTGTGCGAGCTGGGCCTCGTGCAGGCGACTTGCTTCCATAACGATCTGGAGCAGCTGAAAAGGCCAAAGACTTGCTGTGCCGAAAGTTAGGCAGCATGAACGGAGATTCAAAGGACTGGAACAACGTGCCAGGTCTGGAGGTGACCAGAGGGGACCCTAGGAGGGAAGCCTCAGTAGGGCTGGTACCCAAGAGTGCTGGGAACTGATGGTGTGACCCAGTGGGTACAGCGTCCTGGGGTCACAGGGTGTGTGTGGAGGTGGGAGGGCTTCTTTTCCTTTCTGCTTTCTTTTTGTTTCTGGCATGTGTATTCATGTGTGTGCGTGCACACGCGTGTGCTTATAGAAGCCAGAGGCTGGTGTCAGCTATCTTCCTGGGTCTCTTGTTTACCGAGACAGGCTCCTTCCACCTGCCCTGGGCGTCCTCTTCCTGAGTGCCAGGGCTTGGGCACACTGGGATTTAGGGCACTTCATGGGCCTTGGGGTGTCGCCTGCGGTTCTCACACTCGTGTGGCCCACTGAACCTTCTCTAGAGCCTTCTAAAAGGTGCTTCCAGAAGGAAGCGGCCTGGGCTGAGCCCTGTGGAAAAGGCTTGAGGAAAAGCATGCCAAGAAGACGGAGGCGTGCACGGCAGTTCAGAGGCAAGAGACGCTCTGTGAATGCCATTCAGAAAAGGAGACCAAGAACCACTGTGGGTGCAAGGAGGGGTCTGTCAGGAGAGCCCAAAGTGTTCCGAGCATGAGGAGCAATAAGGAATTTAAAGTGGGATTATGCAAATTTGCTTTGATAAACTCTCGCTGGGAACACAAAGAAGGAGATGAGCTCAGTTAGAAGGACATGGATGCTGGTTTAGGGCAGAGCTGACTCTGGGCACTTATACTTTGGGGGCAAAGAGGTCACATCCCTTCTGAAATTATTTTTTAAAAAGTTGAAAGAAAGTACCTTTGGGTAGGAAAAGAAATTATGTCCTCAAGGACACGTATCTGAGCTGGATGGGAATGTGGTTGCGTGGAGGTTGTCTGGAATGAAATCCACAGCAATTCTCCAGTCTCTGCTCCTCACGGGGGGGGGGGGTTTACGAGCATGCATGGCTGCCCCAGTTGTATTTCTTAATGTGGGTGCTAAGGTTGCCTCAGACCCCTTGCCACTGCTACCCACTGAGCCATCCCTGCAGCCCATCTCCTCAGTCTCTTCGTATCTACACCTGCTCTGGGCTTCTGCCCTACGTAAATATTCCTGTGACTTCCAGCCTTCTCTTATTTGTTTTGTCCTGGCCCTCTTCCATAAGCCAAGCTCCAGAGACAGAGAGGGAGAGAGAGAGAGAGAGAAGTAGAAGACACTCACATGTGTTTACAGCATCACGTCATGCCCAGCACCTCAGACCTTACAGAAAGATTTCCAGTAACAATTCACAGGCGCGGACTCCGAACCGTTCAAGGCCTGTGAAGAGGAGGAGAGTGGGCAGAGCAAACATGAAGACGCAGGGGAGCTTTTAATAAGCATCGAAAAGTCCAGGAGTCAATACAACAAATTTATGTGGTTTTTTTCATCTCTAGAGCCCACACAAAATACTTAGCATTCAGAAGCTTTTTAACTAAGCTGGAGGCACACTAACGACAATTCAGAAGGCTTTAACTTTCTCCTCAGGAAGCATTTTAGTCAGGACAATGGTGCAGAACACACCACCCATGTAATAGGTAAAGAATTTGGATGAATAAAGCATAAATAGACATGATCAGGTTTAAAGACCAAAAGCTCAATGGCTTTTTTTCTATCTTTTCTCTTTCAGGCAGAATTTTTCATTTTCCATTTTTGAAAACTTTTCCAAACAATGTGAAAGCACAGTAAGAAAGTCAAATAATGAAACCCTGTAAGTATTTGCATGCAAAGAAACTTGGGAAGCCATATCTCGTTCTATGTATACCTTATTATTATGAGTGCCAATAATTTGCTTTTGATAAAAGTCTTTGGTTAGGGGGATGTTTGCAAGGTATTTTTTAATAGTGTAAAATAGGAAATTTATTCTTTACAAGTGGCAGCAAGGTATGTAGGTATCTCAACTGCTGAAAAAATAAAAGAAAAGAAAGTCACTTTTAAGAATAGACCCATGGGCTGGAGAGATTCCCAATGGTTAAGGTGGTTGCCTCCAGAGCCCAATGACCCAGGTTCAAGTCTCCAGTACCCACGTAGGCCAGATGCACAAAGTGGCACAAACATCTGAAGTTCATGGGCAGTGGCGAGAGGCCCTGGTGTCCCCGTCCCCACTTAAAATAAATAAAACATTTAAAAAAGAACAGACCTAAATTGTTATTTTGCATATTAAGGTCTAAAATATTACAGCTTTATTTGCAGGCATTTGTTCTAAATGGTAGTTCCATCTGATCAATCACAGTCAGCATAATTACTGAAGTAGCTTCTAGAAGTAGCCAGTTCCCTTCAATGAGATGGAGGCCAAGTGACCACTGTTTTCCTGAGCTCCATATTAATCTTAATGTAGCAGATAATTCTTTTCTAACTTTTCACATTTCCCTGCTTTAAGGGCTGACTGCACTGGTATTTTACTTTCCCTCAATTATAAAAGAGCACACCTCAAAAGACAATCTCCGGGCCCCGAAGCCACATTCAAGCCAAGGTTAGAATTTAATATTCCTCCTATGTGTCCCTAAGACTACAAAACCAGGTGCCCCTCGGAGACACCTTGTACATCTCTTCCATCTTCTTTTTTGTCTCTGCTATCAATTCCAGAGTAATGAGGAGACAGCAAGGGGTATGGTGGAAGGACCCCGAACCTTGGGGCACCTGTGAGCTGACTAGGAATCTTGGCAGGATCCTGCAGCAGGGGGACACTAGCCCACTCTGAGGACAGTGGTTCTGGTACTTACTCTTTCTGAGATTTCTTGCCTCCTCTACAAAGAACAGCAGAATGCCACTTGGCTTTCCAGCCAGGAGAGAGAAGGGATCTACGGGCGTGGTATCACCAAGGACAGACATCTGCTTCCTTTACCTCCCTTTCATCTGAGCTTGCCACATCCACCCAGGGCTCCCGTCCCCACCCTTCCCTCTTAGTATCTATCAGCCACTGCGTCAGTTACTTTCCCGTCACTGGGGCAAAATCCTGACCAGAGCAGCCTAAGGAGGAAAAGGGTTTCTTTGTGATACAATTTCAAGGGGAACTCTATTGTTGCGGTCAGTTCCTCCTCACTGTGACAAACATCCAACCAGAAGCAGCTTGTGGAGGAAAGGGTTTATTTTGGTTACAGACTCGAGGGGAAGCTCCATGATGGCAGGGAAAACATGGCATGAGCAGAGGCTGGACATCACCTCCTGGCCAACATCAGGTGGACAACGGCAGCAGGAGAGTGTGCCAGACGCTGGCAAGGGAAGCTGGCTCCCACAAGTCCACCCCAACTGCCTCCAGGAGGCTCCAACTCCCAAATTGCCAGCAGCTAGAAACTAGCATTCAGAACGCACAAGTGTATGGAGGACACCCGGATCGAGCACCCCGCCTCGGTGATGAGAGGCAGGGCAGCAGGAACTTGAGGCTGCCGGCCACGTTCAGCACACAGTGAGGAAGCAGAGTGGTGAATGCTGGCTCTCAACTCTCTTTCTCCTTTATCCAGTCCAAAACCCCAGCCCATGAAATGGAGCTGCCCACAGTTAAGGTGGGTGGCCCCACCTTAATTAACCCAATCAAGATAATCCCTCACAGGCTTGCACAGAGGCTAACTTAATCTACATAATCCTTCCCAGGTGATTCCAGGGCCTGCAAGTTCACAGTCAAGATAAACCAACACAGCTGCCTTCCATGTGACGCTTGCAATCATTGGACTTGTTTTTACACTCACCAACAGGAAAGCAGTTCTAGATTTTTTAATTTATTTTTTAAACTTTTTCTCAATAGCTTCCATAATTATAGACAATAGGCCATCATGATTCCTTCCCCACCCTCCCTCATATCTCCTTCCCCTCTCAATTAGTCTCTATTTTGTTTCGGTGTCATCGTCTTTTCTGGTTAAAAGGGAGGAGGTTTCCAGCTCTGCTCCCGCTCGATTTCTCAGTGACCTGCAGCCCAAATATATCTGGTCTTCAGCAGTAGGGTCTTACCATTTCATTCTGGTAAGCAACCAAGAGCCTTGACAATGGCCTGTAATATTTTGGGGGCCTCAGGAACCTCCCTGGCCACAACTTGATGTGAGGTATCCCATCTCTGGCACTGAAATTTTTCTAGTAACAATCTGTGGTTTTGGATGTGCCATTTTCCAAAGAAGTAGGTTCCATATGGCTTATTCTAAACCTCTTAAATTTTGACTAACCTTCCTCCCACTCTTCCTTCCCCTGACCCTTCTTGGGCCCCTAGTAATCTGTTCATCTACTTACATATAGACAATACCCTTTCCCTAAGTCTCCGCTCTCCTCCCTCCCTTATAGTCTCTGTCTAGCTTTCTGGCCTCTACTACTGACTTTTACTCCAAGTCTAAACATGTGCAGCTAGGATCCACATATGAGAGAGAACATGTGGCATTTGGCTTTTGGGGCCTGAGTGACCTCACTTATTATGATCCTTTCTAGATCCGTCCATTTTTCTGCAACTCTCACTTTTCTTTGCTGCTGAATAGAACTCTCTTGTACAAATGTAGCACCGCATTAGCCATTAGCCATTCATCAGTTGAGGGAAATCTAGGCTGGTTCCATTTCCTGGCTGTTGTAAATAGAGCTGCAATAAACG
>PVHP010016973.1:0-35118 GCA_004024765.1 Zapus hudsonius | reverse complement strand
CTCTCTCTCTCTCTCTCTCTCTGAGGCAGGGTCTCACTCTATCCTAGGTTTATCTAGAACTCACTTTGTACTCCAGGCTAGTCTTGAACTTATAGCAATTCTCACCTTAGCTTCCCAACTTCTGAGATTAAAAGCACGAACCATCACATCCTGCACCCTTTGCTCCTTTAATTCAGGCTGGTATCCTAGAGGACTATGACTTTCTTCCTCCTCTTTGACCTCACCAACCATCCCTCTCCTCATAATCCTGATGAGTCAGTCCTATATAAATCATATGATCCATCTTTCTATTGGGATTTGCCCCATGACAATTTGTTGAATGAGTTTCCTGACTTCATATTTCTTTATTTCCATTTAATCTTCCTTGCTTCAGGCTTATTGCCTAACTCAGGGAAGATCCCCTTACTAACTTACTTCTTTCAAGATAGATTAGGGTCAGAGTTAAATGCCACAAGAATTTTCTGTTACTGCTTATCTCTTGTCACAATTAAATGAGTATTTTTCTCCCATTTTAGACAGTAGGTTCCATGATAGGAGAACATACTGGAATTATAGTATCCTTCACATGTGGCAGACCAACTATCAAGAGGCTTTGAGATTTTTTTCAGTGACCTAGTTGATAGATGATACGAGATCTGTGGGAACAAGCATATCATCCTCTGAAATATGAAAATAAACTATAAAATTGAAAGTAAGAATAGAACTGTTTACAAAATTTAATGATATTATAATATGGCAACCATTTGTCCAAAGTCAGTTCATATATATTTGTGTGTATATAAGTTGAATTTACAAGTATCTGTGTCTATATCCAATTAAATCATAAGAAAACTACATAATTTATCCATAGTAAAATTCAAAATTGTACATATTTTTAAATTATTTCAAATATATTATAACAACAAAATAAATGTAATGATTTAATGAGTGTGCCCTTTCAAGCAAGCACCTTAAACCACTGAGCCATCTCTCCAGCCTAAGTGTGTCTTTTTATATTTTTGATATATTAAGGGCAAGGAGGGAAATGATGGTAGAGGAACCCCAAAGCCTCAGTTCTCCTGGATTGTAAAATTGCTCCCAATATGCCTTTATTGCATCTTGCCCAGTGCCTTCACACTAAACTTGCAGTACCTGTTGAATTGTGGGACGCTGCTGAGAGGCATGGGGAACAAAGGGTTAAAGGAAAGTTGAGACTGGCCTGAAACCCCAATGATCTCATTCTGATCTTAGACCAGCAGGAGTTTTGGCTACCTCCTTCCCTTCCTAAACTCCAGCTACCTGGTGGGCCCCAGCAAACCCTGATAAGGCCAGGTACTTCAAGGCCTGAGTTTACTGGAATTCACATACTTAAGTTATCAGGTAATAACAAGCCTGAGCAATGAGAAAGTTTAAAGGTCACAGCTCCTTCTATAGCTACCGCCATCTGTTACATGCCCAAAATCACATAATTCTCACCATTTGGGGCTGAGAAAGCACCCCCCAATTTATCTATGCAAATAAGACATAGACAGGTTACTGGCCCCTGCCAATCACTCCATGAAACATCCACAGACTTCCCTGTCCCTGCCAATCCCCTTGACACTTATGCCCCCGCCTCTAGTTCTTCATCTATATAAACAACCTTTTCCAACATAATAAATGAGCTATTCACTGCAATTGTCTTCTGAGAGTTCTTACTCTCATGGGCTCACTGCTATTCCAAGACTGTCCACACAGCTCCATGGATAAACAGGGAGTGAAGGCGTGCAGCAACTCTCTAAGAAATCCATGGACCCATGGTCAGCTAAATTCTGCTTTGTATAGTTTGTTCTCTATCCAGAAGATCAACTGGGAGCTTTTTCTTTTCTTCATTTCTATTGAGACATAGTGAGCTTCAGCAACAGTTTTCAAATTGGTTGGCTTCTTTAATCATTATATCACTTGGAGGGAACACTTGGGACCCCAGACATTTTCTTAACACCATGTGGTCTTCCAGTAATTTGGTATTGATGGACTAAACTTCTTCTCTGCTGTGTGAACTATGGCTATATATGGCCACACCTTTCATTTGTGAGTCAATGTAGACTATTCTTATATTTTGGAATATTCTCCTGGAATCTTGCCATCCTGTGATATCCAATGCCTGCAGTTAAAAAGTTCCCCCTTGTGTTTTACAAAACTGAAAGGAGGATCACATCTGGAAAGGCTTCTAGAGTTATTGCAAAAAAGAAAGTTATCTTATAGTTGCCTGATCTCAAATATACTAGAAACCTAAAGGATGGTGTCCAACATGATTTTTACCATGGAGTAGTCTTTCATCTTGACAGTCAGCTTCTGATGGGCAATCAAGAAGATTCCTCTTCCTGACTTCCATTTTATTTCTGGTTTTTGTCCTGGGTCCCTATGTGATACCTTCTTGACAAGCACTTTGGGGTCAGGTAGATAAATATTCTTTCTAAACTCTGTATTGGAAGGGATTCAGTACATCCCTCCAGACAGGAGCATAATTACTTCTTTGGGTTTCTTCAGGGTGGAACAATCCAAAGACAAACTTTCCATTTCTCTCTTGCTGATATTCACCAACCCTCATAACAAGACCTCCTATGTTACTAGCTTAAGCAACCAAATGCCAAAACCTCTTGTTCCCAATGGTTCCATGGGGTAAGAGACGCAGAAAACTCAGTTCTGTAACACTGAAAAGCTCATCTCTGTTGCCATTTTTTCTGACTTCTCAGCTCAGGGATGAGGATCTTACCAAGTGTTTCCTTCTAGTTCTTTCATCAGGGTTTCCTCATCTCATCCCTCTCCTACATTGAAGGGCATTTCCAAGATGACGAGTACATAAGAGAATTTGTATCACTGCACTACATTAATCCCCTAACATTGGAACTATCATTTTGCTAGATTACTTCTGGGTGATAGTAGACAGAGCCTCTGATAATGCCTTGCAAGTGTCTGCAATTAGACTGTCCTGTAATTAGGGAGCTGACAACTTAGCCACAGCTTGCCACTAGCCAGTGACACAGCAGGACACAGGAAACACCATAGAGAAGGACATCTGCCTGCCAATTGATAGGGAACATCCCAAGGAATGGCAGAATGCCTAAGCTAATAATAATAGCATTAGCAAAAAGCCATAGAGGCGATAAAACCATAGATTTTCAAAAGAGGTAAAGCTGATACCTGAGGAAGAAAAGGGCCACAAGACCTCTGCTATTTTCTTGCTCTGAGAAGTAACAAGTGAGAGATTTTACTCTCAAATCTAAGGGTCTGTCTGAAATTTTAGAGATGGCTCCAGAAAGGGGAAGGAAAACTTACCGTATCTTATGCAGAATTGGATAATTGATTCAAAAAAGATCTCTTATCTGTAGCCAAGAATTGCTGTGTTGTGATAGAATTCATCCAGAGTAGAAGAGGGGAAGTTTGTTGAGCACATTGCAAAGAAGAGACAAGCAGAGGCAGGAGCAAGAGCCAGTTTTTAATAGTGTTCTTAGGGATGCTTCCTGGGCCAGGTTTGCATTCTGGAAATTCTCTGATAAGAATCCATTCCCTTTCTACTCTTGTAACTATGGCCTTCTCTCCACACTATGGGTGGTTCTGAAGGTACAGGGGAATTTGATAGAATGAAATTAAAGACTTTCCTGGCATGCCAAGGAGCCCAGTGGACCCATCAGCTCTTTCTCTGTTTTATTTTATTAATGAAAGCAGAGAGAGATAGAAGAGAGACAGAGAGAATAGGCATGCCGCCACTTTGTTCATCTGGCTTATGTGGGTACTGGGGAATCAAACTCAGGTCAAATAAATGCCTTAACCGCTGAGCCATCACTCCAGCCCCTCTCTGTTTTGATTAAATTCCTTGAAGTGGTATTTGGTTCCTTCTCTCTACTCTGTGTCCCACACTCAATTGGCAAGTCTAATGGACACTTCCAACTGCATTGTATCTTTGCCATTTTGGATGACCAATGTTAGTTTGTATCAGGATAAGATATCTCTGCCAATTAGACTGGGTTTCAGAAAGTGACACCCCTGATGGTTTCTGCACCCTGAGATTCCTTCCCTTCTTTCATTCCCCCAAACACACCCCAGAGCTCAATGGAATAAGCTAATTTTCTCATTTTAACTTTCCCCATCATTTCTGTTCTAGAGTCATCAACTGAGCCTTATTGAATAAAATGGAGACCTTGGTATAGGATTTGAGAGCTGATTCCAGAATTATTTGTCACTTATATCCTTAGTTTCTCTCTAACTCAGGACTTTTACTCCACTTGAACTACTTTTTCAGGGAATGTGTTTTTCCTCTCAGGACATTCTTATTACTTGGCATGCTCATTCTTCCTTTGTTTTTCTTAATTGCTACCTATCCTGTAAGGCGTAGCTCAGAATTTCTCCTCCCCTACTCTGCTTTTAGGGAATTTGTTTCCTAGCCCCATCTGTCTATCTCCTTTGATGATGGTTTGTTTCTCTTCTCTCCACCCCTTTTTGCTTCCTTGGCCATTGTGTACACTGAGTAGATGTGATTCCATGGAAAATGTAGTGATGGAAAAAAGAGAATGCACCTGAGTGAGAACTACTGCCTCTGGTGTGCTTGCTTTGTGATCTCTGACAATCACACAACAACATCCCAGAGCCTCAGTATTACTATTTATAAATTGAAGGTAATAATCCTTGCCCCCAAGCATTGCTGCAAAGCCTGAAATCAATGTGTGCTGAGACCTTTCTAAACTGGAAAATCTGGTCGCAATGTGCTCTATTATAACAATTGTTCAGCATGTACTCTAGTTTTTTACATTGTTGCCTTATTAAGTCCCTTATACTTGTTAGGAAAATGACTTTCTCAGGCCATCGGTTATTGTAACTTTAAAGATGCCTCCTGCTCTCTCAGGATATCGTTGGTCTGGTCCCCTGGCAGCTCATGCAACACCTTCTGGCATTACCCAGGCTGGCCTTCTGGGAGCTGATTTTGTTTCTGGATTCAGTAGGGTCTTTCAGTGTTGTGTGATATCAGTCTGTGGAATCTTCAGCAATAGGGTCTTGTCTTTTCCATGCGAAGGGTATTCAAGGGCTGTGACAAAAGTTTGTCTAATTATAGGGACCATGTGTGTCACTCTGGTCAACAGCTCATTGTGGGAGGTAAATACTTACTGGGTCAGGGAGCCAAAGGTCATCGTTCTTTGCACCATAGGTAGGCTCCCACCCCCTCCCCCCTTTGGGGACCTATCTATCTCTGGAACATGTACAGAAGATAGGATTCTAAAGAGTCAGATAATTGCTAGTTTAGGTATATGTACATCTCCCCCCTCTTTTGCTTCGACACCTGCCCCCATTTCCTTCTGTCCCCTTTGCCTTTCCCCTGAAACACTAGACATATTTACTTACAGATTGGTTTAACCTGAATAGGGGCCACAGATAAGGGAGAATATGTGGCACTTGTCTCTCTGTTCTTGTGTCAGTTCACTGAGTATGATCTGTTCCAAGTCCATGCATTTTTTTTAATTTCATTATATCATTGTTCCTAATTGCTGAGTAGAATTCCATGGTGTATATGTACCACATTTTTGATATCCATTCATCTAGCAATGGGCATTTAGGTTGGTTCCAATTCCTAGCTATTATTAATTGAGCAGCTATAAACTTGGTTGTGCAGATGTCTCTGTGCTGAAACAAGGAGTCTAGAGGATGTATGCCCAGTAAAGGGATAGTTGGGTCAACTGGTAGTTCTATATCCATCCTCCACACTGCTTTCCATAGTGGTTGTACAAGTTTGCATTCCCACCAACAGTGAAGGAGGGTTCCTTTTTCCCCACATCCTCACCAACATCTGTAGTTGGTAGATTTTTTAATGATTGCCACTCTTAATGTAGTGAGGTGGAATCTAATTGTTGTTTTGATTTGCATTTCCCTGATGATTAATGATGCTGAACATTTTATTAAATGAGAATTGGCCATTTGCAATTCTTCCTCAGAGAATTCCCTGCTGAGCTCAGAGAACCATTTTGTGAGAGGGCTGTTTAGTATTTTATTATTTAATTTATTGAGCTCTTTGTAAGTTCTAGATATTAGACCTCTGTCTGTATTGTAGCTGGCAAAGATTAACTCCCAACTTAATGGTGGTATTTGCTTTGAGTATGGTAAATTTGTCTGTACAGAAGCTTTTTAGCTTGATGAGATCCCATTGGTTGAGTGATTGCTGTACTTCCTGGTTTACCGGAGGTTTGTTCAGGAAGTTTTTCCCTACTCCTATTTCATATAGAGTTCCCCCTATTTTTTTCTTCCAGGATTTTCAGAGTCTCAGGTCTTGTGTTGAGGTCTTTGATCCATTTGGAGGTGATTTTGGTGCATGGTGAGAGGAGTGGGTCTATTTTCATCTTTTTACAAGTGTTTATCCAATTTGTCCAGCACCATTTGTTGAAGATGCTATTTTTACTCCAGTTGACATTGTTAGCATCTTTATCAAATATTAAGTAGCTATAGTTGCTTGAGCTTAGGGCAGGGTCTTCAATTCTGTTCCATTGGTCTATCTGTCTGTTCTTAAGCCAGTACCATGGTGTTTTTGTTACAATGGCTTTGTAGTGTATCTTTAGATTGGGTATGGTAGTACGTCCCGATGAACTTCTTTTACTAAGGATACCTTTGAATATCTGAGCCCTTTTGCCTCTACAAATAAATTTGGAAATCACTTTTTCTATGTCTACAAAGAATGACACTATTTTTTTATTGACATGGCATTGAATCTGTATATTGCTTTTGTGAGTATTACCATTTTTGCAACATTAATTCTACTTAACCTGGAGAATGGAAGATCTTTCAATCTTTTTGTGTCATCTTCAATTTCCTTCTTCAGTGTCAAAAACCATGTGGTTTTGTGACTGAGTATATTAATGTGGTGGATTATGTTGATTGACTTCCGTATGATGAACCAACCCTGCATTCCTGGGATGAAGCCTACCTGATCAAGGTGGATAATACTTTTGATGTGTTGTTGAATTCGGTTTGTGAGGATTTTATTCAGAAGTTTTGCATCTAAGTTCATCAGGGATATAGGTCTATAGTTTTCTTTTCTGGATTTATCTTTGTCTGGTTTTGGTATTAGAGTGATGCAAGCATCATAGAAGGAGTTTGGAAGAATTCCATGTTCTCCAATGTAATTAAAAAGTTTCAGAAGGAGTGGTTTCAATTCTGTGATGAATGTGTGGTAGAATTCAGCTGAGAATCCATCAGGGCCTGGACTTTTCCTTCTGGGAAGGTTTTTAATTACGCTTTCAATTTTGGTGAATGTGATAGGTTTATTTAGGAACTTTATCTGCTCCTGATTTAGCTTTGGTAGATGGTAGCTATTAAGGAATTCATCCATTTCTTCCAGGTTCTCTAGCTGTGTGGAGTATAGGTTTTGGAAGTAAGACCTGATGATTTTTCTAATTTCATTGATGTCTGTTGTGATCTCACCATTTTCATTTCTAATTTTGTTGCTTAGGGTCCTCTCTTTTTTTCTGTTTGGTTAGGTTGGCTAAGGGTTTGTCAATCTTGTTTATTTTTTCAAGGAAACAGCTCTTTGTTTCATCAATTTTTAAATTGTTATTTTGGTTTCTATTTCATTTATCTCTGCCCTGATCTTAATTATTTATTTTCTTCTTGAGTTCCTAGGATTGGTTTGTTCCAATTTTTCCAGTGCCTTTAGTTGGTTAGTTAGGTTATTAATTTGGGATCTCTCTGTCTTTGTTATTTAGGCATTCAGTGCTATAAATTTTCTGCTTAGGACAGCCTTCATTTTGTCCCATAGGTTTTGGCATGATGTATTTTCATTATCACTTATCTCAAGAAAAATTTCAATTTCTGTTTTAATTTCTTGAACCACCCATTGATTATTTAATAATGTATTGTTCAGTCTCCAATAGTTGGTTCATTTTCTGGTTTTTTTTTTTTTTCACCAATTGTTTATTTCCACCTTCAGTGCATTATGGTCTGATGTGATGCAGAGTGCTATATCAATTTTCTTAAATTTATTTAGACAAGATTTGTGACCTAATATGTGATCTATTTTGGAGAAAGTTCCATGAGCTGCCGAGAAGAATGTATATTCTATAAAGTTGGGATAGAAAGTTCTATATATGTATGATAGGTCTAGTTTTTTTATGGTCTTGTTACATTCTATTACTTCCCTATTGAACTTCTGTCTGGTTGATAGTTGATAGTGGTGTATTAGATTCTCCAACTATGATGGAATTGGAGTTTATTTTAGATTTGTTTTCCATTAATTTTTGCTTTGTGAAATGTGGTACACCAGTATTTGATGCATACATGTTTATGATTGTGATATCTTCTTGTTTGATCATTCCCTTGATAAGTAAGAAGTGGCCTTCCTTGTCCTTTATAATTAATTTTAGTTTGAAGTCTACTTTGTCAGATATTAGTGTAGCACTCCTGCTTTTTTTCTATTTCCATTTACTTGGAATATCATTTTCCATCCTTTCACTCTGAGGAGGATTTTATCTTTAGAGGTGAGGTCAGTTTCTGGGAGGCAAAAAATGGATGGGTCCATCTTTCTGATCCATCCTGCTAGCCTGTGTCTTTTTATGGGAGAGTTGAGACCATTAGTATTCAAAGTTATAACTGTGAGACTTGACTCAATACCTGCCATAGTGAAGGGTTTATAAGATTTGGTGCTTCGTGTGTTGTTTTGTCACCTCTAGGCTTGATTATCATGCCAACCTCTAGAGGACTCTTGGGGTTGGTTGTTTGGCTCTTCTGTGTGGAATATTTCATGTAGAATTCTCTGTAGGTTTGGTTTTGTGTCCATGTAGTTGCAGAGTTGGATTTTATCATGTAATATTTTCCTTCTTCCTTCCATTATTAGGGAAACTTTTGCAGGGTACATTAGTTTGGATTGAAACCATAGTGACTGAGACTTTGGATCACTCCATTCTAAGCCCTTCTTGCTTTCATAGTTTCCATGGAGAAGTCTGATGTGACTCTGATGGGTTTGCCTTTATATGTGATTTGCTGTTTGGCCCTCGCTGCTTTTAGAATCCTCTCTTTGCTTTCAATGTTTAGGGTTTTTACTATAATGAGTCTTGGGGATGTTCTTTAGTCCAGTCTGTTTGGTGTTCGGTGTGCTTCCTGTACCTGAATGGGACTCTCTTTTGGCAAAATGGGTACATTTCATTCAATAATTTTGTTGAATATATATATTCTCTATGCTTTTTGTCTGGCTTTCACCCCCCCCCACTCCGGTATCCCCATGATCTGGAGATTTGGTCTCTTAAAGTTATCCCAAAGATCTCTCATATTTTGTTCACATACTTTTTTGAACCTACTCAGATTTTTGATTTCCCTATAATTCTCTTCTGTTTTATCTTCCACATCTGAGGATCTGTCTTCCCAATTATTTACTCTAGTGGTGAGGGATTCTAGAGAGGAATTTATTATTTCTATTTGGTTCTTGTTTTCTGATACAGCTTTTTGAATTGCTTCTATCTTTATGTTAAATTGTGTTTTCATTTCAAGGTTTGACTTGCTTACTGCTTCCTGATACTCATTCTTATATTTTCTTATGTCTTCTTTCAGTTTGGTTAGCTGATTCTTGAGTTCTTCTGGTTGCTGGTTTGCCTTTAGTTCAGACACTGATCTACCTAAGTACATCTGTTTCTCCTCAATTATATTAAGCCTGGTGGCAAAGCTTGTGAGTTGGATCTGTACCATTCCTCGATGATTTTCCATACTTGCTTCTATTTCCATCTTTAGCCTCTTCATTGGGTCCAGGTCACTTTTATCTGGACTTACTGTCATCTCATCTTGGGCTTCTGTAGTGTCATCTCACCTTGGGCTTCTGTAGTGTCATCTCGTTTTGGGCTTCTGTCTGTACACCCTCTTTCTTAGTTTCACTGTTAACTTCCCAATTGGGACTTGGTGGGTTAGGTGTGTGGCACTCAGCTGGTTTGTTCTTCCATTGTGCTCTGCCCATTTTGGATCCACTTAGAGGTGTTAGGGGGCATCCTTGTGTTGAGTTCTCCTGAGCGGTGTGGGTGGAATGTGTTCTGGATTTCACAGGCAAGGTGGGGCACTCACTTGGTTTTTCTTGGACTGTGTGTTCCCTGAGATATGCAGCTGACCTGATGAGTGTGCTGTGGCCGGTCGTTGGGGCTTAGTGGACCCTCAATCCAGTGCCTTTGCTGGCTAGTGTGAATCTGATGTACCTGCAGACAGAAGCTGTGCCTGCACGTGCATGTGTAGGGCTGCGGGTGGGGTGCTCACTCAGAATGGAGCCTGCTGGCAAGGGTGCAGGCAGGGCTGCATGTATAGACAGGGAGCCTGCAGGAACGGCTGCAGGTTGTGGGAACCGCCTGAGACTAGCCTGGGCCTGCCCAGCAGTTACAAGGTAGCATGGGGTTCCTGGGGCTACCTGAGGCTTGCCTGTGCCTGCCTGGCAGCTAAGGGATGGTGCAGGATTCCTGTCGCTACCTCTGGCTGGCCTGTGCCTGACTGGTGGCTATGGGGTGGTGCTGGGTTCCTGTGGCCACCTGAAGCCTGCCTGAACCTGCCTGGAAGTTACGGGGTTGCGAAGGGTACCTGAGGCTGCCTGAGGACTGCCTGAGCCTTTCTGGCAGATAAGGGGCAGCACAGAGTTCCTGGTACCCACCTGAGGCCTGCCTGAACCTGTATGGTGGTTACGGGGTAGACCTGGGGTTCCTGGTACCCCCTGAGGCTGGCCTGAGACTGCCTGGTGGCTACAAAAAGGTGTGGGTTTCCTGGTACGCACCTGAGTCTCCAGGGGCTGCCTGAGGCCAGTCTGAGCCTCCCTGGTGGCTACGGGGCAGGTTGGGGTTCCTGGCATCCACCTGAAGCTGGCCTGAGCTTGCCTGGCAGCTCAAGGGCAGCACAAGGTTCTTGGTACCCGCCTGAAGCCGGCCTGAGCCTGTCGGTTCAATAAGGCAAGGGGTTCCTGAGACCCACCTGGTTACCCACCTGAGGCCTTCCTGAGCATGCCTGGTGGCTATGGGGCTGCGATGGTTTCCTGGTACCCCACCTGAGCCTGCCTGGCCCCGCCCAGCAGCTCTGGTCAGTTGTGGGATTCCAGGAACCGGGATAGATCTGCTTGCCCAAGGACCGTCCTCTGTCTGCTTGTGTGCAGGTGGGTCTGGAAGATGAGAGCACCCAAGTATCAGGTGCTGCACAGAAGGAAAGGGGCCCCAGGAGGGAAGGTTGTGGAGCCAGCAAGGGCTCATGTCAGGGCAAGGCTGGGAGGAGACAAGGGGTGATGGTGGGAGCTTGAGGTGGGGGTGGGGTGGCTCTCCGGACCTCTGTGGGAGCAGAGAGCAGTTGGGGAACCTGGTCTAGGCTGGTGTGGGAACTGAGGAGGGGGCGTGCCTTGGGTTGGGTTTGGCTGGGGTCTGGGGTCTGGATCCCAGCTGGAATCATAAACCTTTACTGGGAGGGTCCTGGCGTGGCTGCTGGTCTTCAGCCATCTTGCTCTGACCCCGTCCCTCCCCCCCCCAGCACATTCTTGATGTGCAAAAGCAACTTGAGTCAAGAATGTTTTTGACAGCAAAGCCAGGTAAACATGTATGCTGATGCAGGTTAAGGAACATAGCTACTCGTATCTTAAATTAGATAAAATAAGTTAAATCTCAACCACACATCCCCATGCTCTGTTTACTGTAGCCAGATTTCTTCATACCAAAGAAGCCCATTATCTTAAAACCACATGCCATAAAATCTAGCAAGTTGTCTCAAGACAGTCTGTATTTTGTCGAGTTCATTATTTGTGATTCATATATAAGCTATTTGTGATATATAAATATAATAATAAAAACACAATGGGCCAAGGTTCAGTGCCTCTGAACACTCTAGCTCCCAATCTTTTAATTTCCAAAATTGAAGCCCACCATTCCCATTTTCAGGATTCTAAGAACCGTGCTGAACAGGAGGAAGCACTTGTTTGAGACAGGGCTGCCTGTGTTGTTCTTGCCTCTGCATTTTTGCTGGCAGAGATAGCCAAAGAGCTTCCTGGTTTTCCTGGATCTTTTGGGATTACAGCCACATGTGCAACTTTGTTTCTGGCTTCATGGGGCTGGGGAATCAAACTCAAGGCTGGCAGACTTGAAAGCAGACTCCTTTAACTTGCTGAGCCATCTTACCACTCCCTATTGTTACTTCTTTTTTTTAATATATATTTATTGTCCATAATGAGTTACATTATTTAGTGGGCAAACAATGAGTTGTTATCCCTAATTCCCTAATGCCCCTCTCCCCATCCCCAATAAGCTAGATATACTCCTCAATGGGTCATCTGGGTCAGTCCTTATAGCAGGGGACCATGGATACCCTAGTACTCAGCCTGGTTCTCCTAGCCCAAGTGTGTTGTTACTGAGGTGTGCCATGCCTCTGGATAGTCTCCCCCACCATGGCTCTCACAATCTTTCCACCTCCTCATCAGCTCAGTTCCCTGAGTCATGGTGGGTGAGTATTAAGGCTGCTTTAATGTTGTGAGCTTAGGGGTCTTTGTGTTGAAAATTGTTGGTTTCTGACACCATGGCTTATTCTGTGTTGATTGAATGGCTGTGGCTGTGGTTCCCATTGTTCATCCCATCATTCTCTGTGGGATTCCATATGTATCCTCCATGATATGGCTGTGGTGGCTCATTTCTTGCCAGGATCTCAGCTATCTGCCTATGGTCGGATGGTAGGATTTGATGGGCCACAGCTCTCTCGCTGCATCCTGAAAAATACAAACACATTCTCCATCGGAGACTGAGATGAGTCTAGGTTAACAAATATACACAATTCTGGATTACCAAGATTCTATTTTTAGTAGCCTCCCAGTCATTTGCTCCCATAGTGCATGTTTTCTTGCGAGCCCAAGAGTACAGGATCCGGTGCATTTATCCCTGAATCCCCAGTTCCAGTCATGAGCTCCCACTCCCTAAGTGGAAAATTTGGCTAAATTTAAAAGCTGTTGATTGTCTCCCCCAGGCCCAGGCTCCTCCATTGCACCAGTGCTCCTTTCTTGGTTTGCTGTTATCTCCCAGTAGAAGTATGGTCAGCCTATTCATGGCCACAGGCTGTGTTTTATGCCAGTGGTCTCTGCTTACTCCAGCTGTCGTTGATCAGCTTCCCCTGGCAGCTTGTGCAGTGCCTTCCAGCAATACACTAATTACCACCTGGGGGGTGGTTACCATTCCGGATCTTGAAGGGTCTCTAGATGCTGATCCATGGCATTCTGTGATTTCTTCAGAAACAGGGTTTTGCCTCAGGCCTGGGGAGGGCATTCAAGGGCTTGGACAGAATTCTGTCTTGTTTTCGGAACCTCATGGGTCACTTTGGTCAACAGCTCAGTGAGGGAAGGAACCGGTGGCTGGGACCAGGGGTTGTCAGACTGATCAATTATTCACAGGCTTAGACTCTCTCCCCTACTTCTCATGGCCCCTCTTGCCAGTCGACGCCCACTACTTGCTCAATAGGTTACAGTATGCTTATGAGGATTTTTTTGAACCTAATTTGGTTTTGCCTCATGCTTAAGCTGTTCCCCTCCCCCCATCCCTTACTCTTCATTCATAACCTCTCACTTCTTTCTACTAGTCTGTGTAGAGTTGACGTTTAGCCTAGTTAAGGACCGCATATGAGGGAGAATATGCAACGTTCGATTCTCTGATCTTTTGAGTGTTCACTTAGTAAGATCTGCTCAAAGTCAGACCATTTTTTCAAAATTTTGATATGTCATTTTTCCTCTCAACTGAGTAGAATTCCTTCATGTAAATATACCACAGTTTTGCTGTCCATTCCTGCATGGATGGGCATTTGGGTTGATTCCAATTCTTGGCTATCATGAATTGAGCTGCTATAAATATAGTTGTACAAAAGTTTCTCCATCGAGATGTGACATCTTGCTGGTAGATGCCTAGTAGAGGGATAGCTGGGTCCATTGGTAGTCAGTCATATGTCCATTTTGTCTAGGAGTCTCCACACTGCTTTCCATAGTGGTTGAATGAGTTTGCAATCCCACAAGCGGTGAATGAGGGTTCCTTTTTACCCACATCTTCGCCAGCAATGATTGTTGTTGGTTTTCTTTATGATTGCCATTCTGACCGAGTAAGGTGGTATCTCATTGTGGTTTTGATTTGCATTTCCCTGATGCTTAAGGATGCTGAGCACTTTCTTAAATGGGAAAACGCCATTTGTGTTTCCTCCTCTGTGAATTCTCTGTTGAGATCAGTGCCCCATTTTGTGAGGGGGCTGTTTGAGATTTTATTATGTATTTTTTTAAGTTCTTTGTAAGATCTGGAGATTAGGCCTTTGTCTGAGTTATAACTGGTAAAAATCATCTCCCAGTTTGATGGAGGTCTATTGGCTCTGAGTATGGTTTGTTTGTCTGTACAGAAGCTTTTGAGCCTGATCAGGTTAAGTGATTGTTGCATTTCCTGGGTTGCTGGAGTTTTGCTCAGGAATTTTTTCCCTACTCCTATTTCATGTAGAGTTCCTCCTATTTTTTCTTCCAGGGTGTTCAGGGTTACAAGATTTATATTGAGGTCTCTGATCCATTTGGAGTTGATTTTTGTGCCTGGTGAAAGGAGTGGGTATATTTTCATTTTTTTACACGTGTTGCTTCAATTCGTCCTGCACCATTTGTTGAAGATGCTATCTTTGGCCCAGCATACATTGTTAGCCTCCTTGTCAAAGACCAAATAGCTGAAGTTACTTCCAACTGAAGCTGGGTTTTCAATTTTGTTCCATTGATCTGTTTGTCTGTTTTTATCCTGCCACGTTGCTGAAGGCATTAATCACCTTCAAGAGGTTACTGATACTATTCTTTGGGTCTGATATATAAAGGATCATGTCATCTGCAAAGAGGTATAGTTTAATTTCTTCCTTTCCTATTCATATTCCTTTTATGCCCTTCTCCTGTCTAATCGCTTGGGCTAGAACTTCAAGCACTATGTTAAAAAGCAGTGCTGAGAGTGGTCACCCCTGTCTTGTTCCTGAATTGAGTGGGAACTCCTTGAGTCATTCCCTATTGAGAACGATTTGTGCTTTAGGAGTTTTGTAAATTATCTTTATTAAGTTAAATTATACGCCATCTATGCCTATTCTTTACAGAGCTTTGAACATGAAGTGGTGTTCAGCCTGCTTTGCTTCCAGGTGAAAGATCTCCAGGTTTGATCTTAAACAGAGGTCTTTCCTGTTGGAGTGTTCTGTCCCCAGAGAGGCTTAGATCTTTACCTGCCTGGATCCCTCTGTATGTGACTTTTTATTCTTAGAACCACCACATAGGCCCCTGTCCCCAGTTGGTATGCTACAGTAGAAACAGCCCAATTACCCCGAACTATAGAGCCCAGTGTTTTCCTACCTGACTGTGCCCTCCTGTCAGTGGTGCCCGCCGAATCCACCTGTGCCCTCTTGGCAGGGCCTCTGCCCTCCCAGCACTGGCAGAGGTTCCCAGGTGCCTGAGGCCTGGCCCAGCCCAGCAGCAGTGGTCCAGAGTGGGGTTCTTGAACCGAGCTATGTCAGCTTGCCCAAGGAGCGCGTCTGCCTGTGTATGTGGGGGGTGTCTTAGGGAGAAGTGCACCCAAGAATGGGTGCTGGAGTTAGGGGACCCAGGGAGGAAAGGTGCTCAGCCAACAAGGGCTCTGGAAGCGCCTGCTAGGAGACAATGGCAATGGCAGGAGCTTGGGTTGGGGGAAGGGCGCTTCTCTGTTCCTTTGCGGAGCAGAAAGCTGTTGGGGAAACTTGTCTGGGCTGGTGCCAGAGCTGGGGAGAGGGTGGGCTTGGGTTCAGGGCCAGCTGGGGTCCGGGGTTTGGATCCCAGCTGGAAAATCAAACCTTTACAGAGAGAGTCCTGGCATCACCATCATGCTCCGCCCCCTCCCTTTTGTTACTTCTAATACCCTGCATGGCTTTATGTTTTTAGTCTCCTTTAAGGTAATCAAATATCAGAGAAACAATGGATTGTGTTAGCAGAACTTGAATCACTTTTATTGCACAAATCCATATTCAAAAGTTCCCCTCATGATGCTAGATATATCACTATGGATCAATGCTTCTTTTAGCATAATAATCCTTACACTTAATAAGAATTCCTGCTACCACTTAGCTTTTCTGGCCTCATCTTTTGTTATTCTTAAAATGGGATAATAATACTTTTCTTTCTAACTTACAGGGTGATATCCAGGACTAATAGAATAAAAGATTTAGAAAAATTGAACTTTACAATTGTACAGTATGTTTCATCTTCCTTATTTAATTCTAATAAAATAGTAATCTTTAAAACAAGGTTGTCTTTACTTCCAACTTCTGGTGTTTCCTCCTTCCCATGCAGAATATTAAGAGAAGTATGAAAAGAAAAAAGAAAAAGATAAAGGGAGGATTGAATAAGGGAAGATTGGGGAAGAGAAGGAAGGAAGAAAGAAAGGAAAAGTGAGGAAGAGGAGGAGGGACAGAAGAAGGAATCAAAGGACACAACGTATTCTTTACTATTGTTATTCATTCTCTTAATTCAGGTTCTGTAGATGTATAGCTCATATATATAAAACATTAGTTCCCTTATTCCCATCAACAGCCCTCTGCAGAAGGTGAATTAACATTTGCACTAAATTCATCACATTTAGTGGCTCAGTGATGTGTCACAGTTCTTGTTTGGTTCAGGCTTATAGCTCTAAAATCATCCAGACATCACATGGGTGGTTTACAGCCCATTAAAATTCAGTATCTCACAAAGTGAACTCATTGTCTTTCTCTCTAAAACATTGTCTCAGGGGCATCCCCATTGGACTGTGAATTGAATTTAGACACCTGGAAGCATTCTTGGACTCCTCCCTTCATATATCATCACTATGCAATCCTGATGATTTTACCCAAATCTCAATTTTGCATTCTTTCTACTTCTGCCATAGATTCCATCTCTCTTTACTCTGGATTCCTTATTCCTGGTATTTTCCCATAGTCACCAGAAAGTTCTAATTAAAATATCCACCTGCAAGATTTTCTCTGACTAGAAGCCACACCCAGACTCCCAAGACTAAAACTATGGTTCTCAAATTATTTCATTGGAGCTCACAAAGTATCCTAACAAGAGGGTAGAACAAATGTAAAACATATGCTCTTTGGGCTGACATCTGTATTCTCTTATCATAGAAGGAAATCTTCTACTATGACTTTAACTGATTTTAACTGTTTGGAAACAATTGCTTTTGAAAGAAAACTTTTTTCTTTTGGTTGTAAGTAGAAGCCTAATGTGCAAGTCCGTGTATATAGTCCTTGATTTTGCCTACTTATCAAGTGCCAGTCATCTGTCTCTCTCTTCTCCTTGTTCAAGAAAGCCTTATCAGACTGTCCAGTATACACAGCCCAGCTTTCTACCAATGACTCTTTTACTACATTGTGTCTTGCACCATAAAAACTCACTGACCTTTAGGGTACCTAAATAGAAGGTTATTTTTGCTTGGCTTTGTTTTTATTGAGATAGTGTCTCACTGTAGCCTAGGTTGACCTGGGATGTACTCTGTAACCCCAGGCTAACCTTTAACTCATGACAATCCTCTTTTCTCAGCCTTCTTAGTGCTGGGATTAACTGAGTGTACCACCAAACCCAGTGATTAGGGTTCCTAAATGGATTGTGTCTGTATTCATTACCTTCCTTGCTGCTATGAAAAAAATACTTGAAAAGAAGCAACTTACATGAGGAAAGGTTTATGTTTACTTGGAGTTTGAGGGTATATAGTCAATCATGTCGCAGAAGTCATGGCAGCAGGATCATGCGTTCACATTGTATCCCCAGTCAGGAAGCAGAGAGTGATGAATGCTGGTGATTGTCTCATTTTCTCCTTTTTATTCAGTCTTGAACTCCAGCCCATGCAACAGTCTCACCTGTATTCAGGATTGGATTTCCCATCTCAACTAACCTCATCTAGAAGCTATCTCACAGACATGCCAAGAGATTTGTCATCTAGAAGAGTCTAGATCCTGTCAAATTGATGATGCTAACCATCACAATGACTTTTCAGATTCTATGTTATCACTGCCAGGAAGCCTTCCCTCATTCCAAGCTTGCCCTTCTCTCCCTGACAACCTACCTTCTATTATTTGCTAATTCAGCCATGAGATGCTGTAGGTGGTGATGTACAAAGAACTCTGAGTTCTCATCCTCAGTCTGCTACTAACTATGAGCAACTAATTCTAAGCTGTTCTTCCCCATTATGAGGCATAGTTTATTTACTTTATTCTCCTCCTTCACCTTATGGAGCTTACATTATGGTAGGGGAAAATAAATTAAACCAAAAGGATTCTTTCTATGAAGAATAATCAAGAAAAAGAGAACAGAGAAAGATGAATACAGTGAGATTTTTCTACTTGACATTTGAAAAGTCTTTTGGATACCAAGGAGAACTTTCATGGCAGATAAAACATTTTCTGTTGAGTATATGGACAGTGCAGACAGTAGGAAAACCAGCTAATAGGTCATTGCCCAGTGGAGAGACAGTGGTGGCTTGGACAGGTGGCTATGGTAGATTTAGTGAGCTATGTAAAACATTTGAATCATTTTTTGGGTTTTTTTGTGTGTGTGTTTTTGTTCATGTGTGTGAAGATAGGTTTGTAAATGATATCATAACTGTGACCTGTGGATGTCAGAGCATAGCCTCTGGTGTCAGTCTTATTTGAAGGAGGGTTCTTGTAGTTCATCACTGTGTTCAGAATAACTTTTAGGGTGCTCTCCTATCTTCAACTCTCTTATCGTTTGCTGAAGGTGCACTGGAATTACAGATGCCCACACTATGGCAACTTGCTTTATGTAGTTTCTTAGGATCCTGACTCTGGTTCCCATTTTTGTATGCAAGTGCTTTATACATTGAGCTATCCCCCAGTACTTACTGACCTGGAACTCAACTATGTAGATCAGATGCTGGTCTTGAACTTTCAAAATTCCCTCTACCTCTGTTTCCCAAATGCTGGGAAAACAGATTTGTGTCACTAAACCTAGGTTGAGTTTGGTTCTATTTTGAAAATAGAATTAACAGATTGGATGATTGGTTTAAGGTGAGACTTGAGGGGGAAAATCAGTCCGAGATGGATCCTGGATTTGCGAACTGAGCAACCAAATGGTTGCATTTGCCACCAATAACTGAAAAAGTCTAGAGTGGAGTCTTCTCTATTGGAATTAGTTTTAAGACTTGTGAAGTTCAAGGTATGTCATATTAGACACCAGTGAGAGAAAGATGGCAAGAAAGGCATGCGAAGTTGAGAAATCCAGAACAGAGATATACTGTGGGAATTGTCATATGGAAATGATGTTAAACAGCAACAAAGTCAGTGTGATCAAGCAAGAAATAAGCATGGATATTCAAGAAGAAACTGTGAGACTGAAGCAAGAGATATTTCAATGTTTATAGGTTGAGCAGATGGGGCACAGTGCCAGAAAAGTGACAAA
Source organism: Zapus hudsonius (assembly GCA_004024765.1). NCBI lineage: Eukaryota > Metazoa > Chordata > Mammalia > Rodentia > Dipodidae > Zapus > Zapus hudsonius. The sequence continues at coordinate 15,728 of PVHP010016973.1, read as the reverse complement.
AAGATAATGAAAAGGAGAAGCATCAAGGAAGGAAGAAAGCCAAGACAGTATGATGTCCCCAAAGTCATGAGAAGGAAGTGTATACTGTTAGCAATGAACATTGACTACTGACTGGTTTTAGCCACATGGATGTCCCCAGATACAGATCCATGAGGGGTTTCAGCAGAGTGCTTATTTATAAAGGTGGTAAAATAGGGTACAGTGAGAGGAAGCTTCTCTGAGAAGCTCTGCTGTGAAGGCCAGAAGAACAAAGGGACTTAGCCAAAGAGAGGCAAGAGTGCTAAGACAGTTTGAAAAGACTGCATAAAGATATGCATGTTTGAAGGCACATGTGAATGATCAAGCATTTCAGGGAGAATGCTAATGTAGGAGGAAGAGAGAGTGTGAAATGAACACCTTGAGCTGGCCACAGGGGTAAGGATCATACAGTGGAGGGTTTATTGATCCTAAGGGTTCCCAGGGGGCAGAGGGTAGACCTCATTTTTTTTCAGAAGATACTGCCAATCTAAGTGTCATAGTCAGCCACATGCCGCTGGGATGAATCTTCAAACAAGGCACAATTTGAGGGAGGAAAGTATTTATTGAAACTACAGATTGAGGGGAAGTTCCGTGACAGCGAAAAAGGCTGGCCCTCTTTCACAGGTCCAAGCAGAGAGAAAAACCCATCACCTATACCACACACAGAACTGGGAAGAGGCTGGAGAGCCAAAGATAATTTCTTCTCCTTTTATAGGCTTAGGGTGGGGTCTTGCAACCCTATCCCAGACTTACTGGCTTCCTAAGTCTCTGGAATTTCCTTCCTGCATGGCCCACACAGGAAAAGTTGTTTACTTCCAGCTTCTTTGAGCTTCTTATATCCTTCCCCTTGCTGAGAGGCTGCCTTCCTGTAAACATCCTCAGAGACCTACCCAAGATAATTAAAAAGATCCAAGTTGACAACAAAACCTAACCAGCACACTAAGTAAGCATAGAAGTAGGGGAAACCCTTGTCATTTTTTAAATGCTATATGTGGTTAAATCATAGTATTGTAAAATAACATTAAGCAATGCTATTTCCTTTAGTATCTCCCCTCCCTGCTCTATCTCTCCCTGCCTCCTATATCCAATCCAACTATATATCCCATTCAACATCTACTGTTGGTGTTGCTGCCATTCACCACTTGTTTATCCAATCCTACCTGTGCCATGGCCATGTCTTTCTTGCCTGGACTATTACATATGACTTCTAAGTCTTTTCCCTGCCTCATTTTCAGTTGCTTCTGAAGTTTGTTTGCAGTGGCTATATTCCCTGAAATACCCATTCTCTCCATGTTTCTCTTTGTCTGTCCCCCCTCTGAAAAAAACATAGGCCATATATTATTATTGTTCTTGGTTACCCACCAAAACTAAATGGTAAGTTTCTTTTGACGAATACACCACATGCTTCAGTTATAGGACATAGAGATATTAAGCTGAAACTTAAGTTGCAAGCTTTCTCTCTGCTGACTAGCTTTCTTAATGTCAGTAGTTGCTATGCATACTGCTGAGGGAGAAACGTCATCAAAATTCTTACCCAGATGTCCACCTTGTGTGCTCCATAGCTGAACTGCCAGGCAACATATTTGTCTGGTACAATTGTGGTATGACTGTTGTGAGGGTAACCAACAGCATTGATTGGATCAGAGGCCTACTCCACAGGATGAAATTCATTCCTGCTGCAGTAAAATTGGTGGAAAGCCCAGAGCTAGTGAGGTCATAAGCTCCAGGGGGTGGGGATTCTATTTGTGTTGGTATGCTACAAATTGTCAAACTCCACTCTAAATATTTATATCTACACACATGGAATTAGTGCTGCTCTCAACCCCAATCCCAGAAGTTTCTTTTTACAGTGGTCAGAGGTTAATGTTGAGACATATAGCTGGAGAAAGTACTACCAACAGGGGACTATTGTGTGCTCAGCTCTAAATAGAACACTTACATCATCCCTTCTACCCCTCTTAAGCTCATGGAAAAGCTTGGAAGAGCAGGTAGAAATTATATATATATATACATATATATCATATATTTATTTATATTTAATTAAATTTATTTAATATATAATATATTAATACATATTAATATAAAATATATTATATTATAAATATAAATTTAAATTTATATATAATCAAATATATAAAACATAAATATATATGTTTTATGAGAGCATAATCTTTCCATTTTGCCTGATCTATTTCCCAGTGCTTAGAAGAGTCCTGTGGCACACTGGAGAAACTCGACAAATAGATTTTGAATTGATGGAGACATTGCTTTTATTTACTCACTGATATTTTCAGGTCTGAGAGTAGATGGTCTAGATATTACACTGCTGCCAGCAAGTGTATGCATGGGGCTCTCCGCCCTGCACTTTTCAGGAAAGAACTCTCACCTGCTACCCTGTGAGGGTCATACAACCCTGTATCAGATTCCTAAAACATGTTTTAGACAAGGCCCCAATATGAATGAAGAAATTTTTTCCTCTTGTCTGAGAAATCCCAAGAGAATCAAATGTAACTGTTTTGGGCTTCAATGACTGGCCAGTTAACAGCTTATTGGATTTTTCGTCAACAAAGCTAACCTTTAATCAATCCCAGCATAGTTCCAAAGTAGTGTTGTCAAAGGCTGAAAACTTTTTTTTTAAGGGAGCGATGTGTTTCTTCGCTTTTACATGTGGATTAGCTGAGTCTTGGGCAAGTTGAAGAACTTGCACTGGATATAATGACTGTGTGCATTCACAATTGCTTGACAAGTTGTCAGCAATGATCAAATGTCTAGATTCTAAGTGAGGCAAATTCAGCAATTTCTCAAGGCCAGGGATAGCTTCTTAGTATAATTCTGTACAAGATATAGATGGGGCTTTTGACATACACTAGGCTGGAGGAGAAACCAGAAAATCACAGACGTCCTAAAGATAGCACTGCAAGGCTTTGGATTGTTTTAGGGCCTACATTTCATGCTATACAAAGAAAACTCTCCTAGCCTCTCTGCCATACACACCTGGCACAGAGAGTCATCAGGGCTGAGAGACCAGCCTCCCAGATTTCTGCCAGTTTGGCTCAGAGGTATAAACTGGGTGTGTTAGCACATTTCAAGAGAGCTGAGAAACAAAGGTGGGAAGGGAGGACCTCTTTTAGAAAATGCTGTCAATCTATTAGAAAACAAACCAGACACTCTGTCAGAGGAAGATAAAAACATGGAGAAGCCAATTGTTTCACCTCTTGCTGTGGAGAGGAGACATCTGTACCATTCATAACTGCAGGGCAGAAATTGGCACAGAAAGCTAGTGCCAGCTGTTCCAGGTAGACCAGATGTCTTGAATGGATGCTACTTCTCTATAAATTCTTATAATGACTATTTCCTGTCACATTGACTATTTAATGAAAAGCTATGTGGTATATTCTTTATTTTATTTTTTTAAATTTTTTGGTGCTTTGGATTAAATCCAGGGCCTTGTAATTGCTAGGAAAGCACTTTGCCACTGAGCTGCACTTTTAATTCCTGCTCTAGTTCTTGATTGAGTTTTATTTTTACTTCCTAATTTTTCTGTTGCCACAAGGAAACACTTTTCAAAGACATAACTTGATTCTCTCCATGCTCCATCACAGTGGTGGTCTGCTGCCAACAAGTGTTGAGCTGGTCTTGTGTGGCTAGATGTTGTCAAAGAGAGCTGGGAAGAGGGTAGTGATCATTTTCTTGGGGAAAGAGTAGACTTTAAAGGGGAAAACAACTAGAAAACATGAGAAGATCTTCATTACCATAATGGATAACACAAAGGAGGATAAAGTATACAGGGGATGGAGAGTGATGATAGAGGACAAGTATCAGCAATGAGGTCACAGAGGCAGCAGGATATACCTGGAATTTCAACTAGCTCTGTTTGGGCAGTGAATTTAATGAGTATGCAGTTCATTTAACAACGACTATTAAGGTCTGTTGTAGGATAAATCTTCAAAACCAGGCATAGTTTTGGGGGAGGAAAGGATTTATTGAAACGACAGATTGAGGGGAAGTTCAGTAACAGCAAAAGAGGCTGGCCCTCTTTCACAGATCAGAGCAGAGAGAGAAACCCATCATCTATACCATGCACACAATAGCAAACAGACAGGAGGGCCAAGGAGAGAATTTCTTCCCCTTTATATAGGCTTAGGGTGGGGTCTTGGAACTCTATCCCAGACTTAATGGCTTCCTGAGTCTCTGGAATGTCCTTCCTGCACTGCCCACACAGGAAAGGATGTTTACTTCCATCTTCTTTGAGCTTCTTTACATCCTGCCCCTTGCTGAGAGGCTGCCTTCCTGTAAACATCCTCAGAGCCCCACCCAAGATAATTAAAAAGATCCAAGTTGACAACAAAACCTAACCATCACAAGGTCCTTCTACCTCCAGGATCCTCTTGGAAACATCAGAATCTAGTAGTGAAAACCAAACTCCAAACGAAACCAAACCAAGGATGTCTGTCCTTGTGGAGTTTCCATGCCAGTGGAAGATCCAGGCAAGCAGCACTGATACAAATAAATTACATAGTATGCTAGTGGGTGCTAAGTGGTATGGCAACGAAAAAAACAAAACAAAAAAGAAACCAGTTAAAAAGGGGACTTGGAATACTGAGTGTGAGGGTCTTGTAATTTTAAACGGATTATTTTTTTCTGAAAGTGATATTCGTGTGAAGAGTTGACAAGTATCTGAAAGAAGAAGATTCCAGGCCCAGGAGTAACCAATGCAAAAAAAAGTTTCATGCTGGAAGATATTTGCAGAGCTTGTGAAACAGCAAGGGAGGGCAGTGTTGTCAGGAGAAGGGAAGAAGTCTGAGAAGTCAGGCATGCAGGGTCCAGGTATCTGGGGCTTTGATGGTCCTCCTAGGAATGTGGCTTTGGCTCAAAGCAGAATGAAGAGCTTTTGTTGCTTTACTTATATGATTGCTAGGAGACTCAAATGCAAAAGGACTTTGAAAATTATAAAGCCCACTGCAGATCCTAGCTATAATTATTTCATACATTATTCACTTAGGGAAGTTCAAAAATCATCATCCATCTTGTCTTTTGGGATCCAGGAGAAGCAACTACATTGATTACATTAAACTAATCTTCCTGTAAGAAACTAAAGGAAAATTGTTTCTGTTTATTCTAAAAAAATCTATAATTTTATGCCTGAATTTTAAATTATCTAGATTGTGCAGATTGCTACTGATTGTATGTTTAATTTGGAAAGAAATGCCTTTAAAAATAACTTGCAAGTGCTGGGCTTGAATATTGAAGACTTTAAATATAACAGCAGAGTGGGATAGGAGCAGAAGTCTGGGAAGTTTAAACCTATTTCCTCTTCTTTAATCCCCTTGGAGAGCCAGAGGCTCTGGATATTCGGAGCTCCAGCCTTTCTCCGGTGGCACAGGCCCTGCAGGGTGAAAGCTGCCAGCGGGTGGGAGAACGAACGCACCCTCCTGCTGGCAGCTGACCTTCACCGACTCTGGGGAGAAACTGTAAAGGATTTGGGGGAAGACGTCTGGACACTCCAAAGGTAAGAATAGGCTCCCCTACACCCAAAGAAGCCAGAGCCTCCTGAGAGATAGCACTGAATTAATGAACAGACGTGATTATCCAAGGTAATTATGTAAAAAGAGAAGGCTAGAGTTCTAAATGGCTGCAAGTTGGAATTTACTCTGCCTAAGGTGAGTGTTTAGTGTTTGTGTTTCTGGGGCAAGGCTTTTTGCTTCGTTTCCTTCCCCCTCCCCTTTCCTTCCTTCGCCCACTCCTCAGTTTGAAAAAGCAGCTTGCTCTCCTAGCGAGATCCCATTCGCTTCCCTTCCCAGAGATTCTCAGTCCTATTGAGCCCCGCAGCAGCGGTTCCTGGGACCCTGAGCTGTCACCAGCTCCGGGAAGGAGCATCTGTGTTTATCCCCGCATCCGCAGATGCCTCCAAGCTCCTGGCACCGCCGTGGTCGTGATGCAGCTGTCCAAAGCACACACCTTCCTGTCTTGTCCCAGCGGTTCAAGGGGGTGCGGTGGGCACCGTGCGCTTTGCAGATCTAACCCGCTGCTCTGGGCATCACCTTCCCTTCCCTGTGACAAACCACAGGGTTCCGGTCGTCCGGACTCCTTCCCCTATCGCTAGTTTTGTTTACAGAACCCCCGGAGGCTTTGGGCCGCCTGTGGCTGCAAGGCTCCTGTGGATCTAAGGGGCACAGGGGAGCCTTCACGGTCCTCTGGGCGTGCTATGTACACACTGTTGGACCCGAGGCGAAAGATCGGGAGAGGCGCCCGGACTGGGTGACGGGAGAGTACACCTTCCCCCCCAACCAGACGAGTGGGGGGAGGGAGAGGAGCGGGGACTGGGTTTGGAGAAGGAGGCAGGAGGCAGCTGCAGTGCTGCGAGGGGTGCGCGCACGTGTGCCAAGCTCGCCCGCCCGCCGCCTCCCGGCTGTCTGCGCTCCTCCGCGCGTGGGGCACCGTGGATCCTTGGCTGAGAAACCAGAGCAGCGCCTCTCTCCCCCGCCTGGCCTCCCCAGGGTTCCGGCGGTCCCGGGGGGGGGGGCGAGCGCACAGGGCGGGGCGCACGACCCTGGACACGCTTTTCGCCCCCGCCCGGGTCGGGTCGCTCGCGCCCAGCCTTGCTCCCTCTTCGGTGAGTTTTCCCGACGGTCCTGCTCCGGGATGCACACGCCGCTCTCGGCCGGATGGGGGTAGCAGCCTCCGCCTCCAGGTGCAGGCTCCCCGGGGCCCCCGCTGCCACTGGAGCCCCGGGCGCACTGAAGTCCCGGCCATGGGGCTGCTGAGGTTGCCTTTGCTGGCGTGAAAAGGGGCGACGGAGCCGCGGGGCTCTGAAGTCCCTGGCTACCTGCATGGATGTCTTCGGCTTTGTGAAGATGGCAAGGCTCTCGAGGTAGGGGCTGGTCGGGTTTTCTTTGCACCTAGGGCCGCCGCCACCCAGAGCAATTTGGTGCTTTATTTTTTTTTTCCCCAGCAAAAGCTAGAGAGAGTAACTGGGATTAAGATAGGGACTGAAAATGGGAGCAGAGGCTGCTGTCTTTAACTTACTTCTCTCTGGCTGGTGGGGATTCTCTAATCTCCATGGGGGTAGAACAGACAGACAGACACAGACAGACACACACACACACACACACACACACACACACACACACACACCAATATTAAATGCAGTTAGTTTTCCCTTGGTAAAACCCACAGTGGTGATTAGGATCACACTATATATAATTAAGGTCCAGGAGAAGATGGTTGTAATTTCTACTGCTAGGGAAAAGCAGAAGTGCTTGGAGCTTGGGTACTTGCTTTACAAGCAGCCCTGTTCCCCCTTCTTTCCACCCCGAAATTAGACCTCTATTAGGAAAAGTCAGTTTAGAGGTTCACCCTGGTGTTCTCAGTGGTGACCCAGATGGTAAAGCCATGGTGATTAGACTAGAAAGGCTTTCTGCTGTTCTTTAAGTAACTGATTGTTGAAATTTGAAATTTCAGAAATTTTGCTTCCAAGTAGCCATGTAATTTGGAAGTGAAGACAACCAAATAAGGCAGATTTCTAACCCTAACCATTACCCTTACATCCCCTGCCATGTTGTGCCTTCAAATCCTATGTTAAACCTTACAAGTCAGATCTTGTGCTTGAGGCATTCATTAACTGGGAAAGAAATATAGGAGAGATGGAGGACAACCTCCCCCACTTCTCTGCAAGTTTCCGGCTGGAGTGTTTCCCCCCCCCCACCCTCGAGTTCTGGGTAGGTAGCTCTTAGGGAGTACACACTGTTTTGTTTCATTTTCTTTTTTCCAATATGGAGAGAATCATGTTACTTTTGCCTTCATCATTTAGGATCAGAGTGTGATGTGTTGATCACACTAAGCAAAGAAAGATAAACAGTCTCCAAAAATCCCAGGCAGAAAAACATGTTGACTTGGATTTGCTAAATTCTATTTGGGCCACTATAGATTGCATGTCTCCATTCTGATGTGCCTCTCTCAACCAAACCCAGCTGTCTGGTTTTTTTTTTTTTTTCTGCCCATCTCCACCTGCCCTCTATTCACATGGGTCAATCTTCTCATCATGGTCAGATTTCTCAGGGGAAGTGTCCTAATATAATTTACTCTGCGTAGATTGGACATATATGGGTTATGAGTAAATATGTGTGCCTTAGAGCTACCCAGAGGAGGTCCCTGCAGGTCAGAAGACTGATGTCTGAAGCAGTTGATGACTGTAGTCTGGCAAATTTGTTTGGTTTCATGCAGATATCATAGAGGCCCATGGATTCCCACCACTATTCTATTAACTTCCTGCATGCTTCTGCCTATGGCTGGGCAATAAATGTCTATCAAATAATGAGCCATGGTTGGGAAAGAGCTGAGGGCCCATTCTGAGATTGTGAGGTGCCCTCTATGCGATGGATAGATGTTACTGGAGGAGGAAGAAGTTCAGCTGAGAGTGTGGGTTAAAGTAACATAGAATTTTTCCTGGTCTCAAATATCTAGAGCCCTGGAGTAGCCCTTAAACTTTGGAGATTTGAAGTCAGTGTTTGTGTAATGAAAAGATGTATTTATTTTACTGCATTCTGGGATAGCCTTATTGTATTCACAAATCAGAATTTTTGTAAAATCCAATCCAGGCTGTGTTTATGGATGTGTATGCAGGTGGATGGGAGGGGTGGAGATTAGAATCATCTTTTAACATGAATCAAAATTCACTAAATGACTATGAATTTCACGTTCTAACTTTAATATGATCCATGAGGCAGGCTGTATTTTTTTTTCTTAAAGGGAGAAAGTACACATATTCTGAGCCAATGTGCCCACCGAGAAACCTCTCCACTAGATTTCTTTTACTCTGTAAATTCTAGGATAGTTCCCACGCTCAAATGAAGATGAATTTGGAGGAACAGAGGGCTGGAAAGAAACAATAAAAGATGTTTTCAGCTGTTGATTTCTGCCCTTGAAGGAAGTCATGTGTGTTTAAACACTGTTAACAGAAAGACTTGTTCTTTCCTCACAGATGAAGTGTAAAAGTGATTACGCTGCAGGATTTTCTGATTTCTTGATGGATAATCTTCCTACAGGATTTAACTTTGATCTGCATTTTTGCTTGAGTGCTTAGCATTCTCTTGATTCAGAGGCAAACACACATAGTTGATCTGGGCCTTAGATTTGTCTTTGCTTCCTAGACATAAGTTTCTAAATGTTGATTCAGAAAGCATTTGCCGGAACTTATATTTGCCATGTGTCCAGTCTGTGATTAAAGACAGTGGTAATTACAGAATTCTGAGAGAATATTAATATACAGTGGACTTCATAAAACTATATATTTTGACTTCCCAAGGTACCTACATATTTAGTTACTTGTTCGCAGATTCTGTGCCCTTTCTGTCATATAAAAGTCAGAATTCTAATCGCCCATCAGGAACACAGTACCATCTCATCAAAGTCACTTAAAAAATACTGCTAGGCATTGGAATAGCTGGCAAGTGGTAGTGACCCTTCAAGCTATCTGTATGTTATGACCCTATGCATGTTATTACATCCTGTGTGTCATAGTTCTATCTGAAGATTTTTTTCTTATTTTAATTTTCTGGTTATTAAACTGCTGGATAGTTTACATGCAGTTTTACTTCACTGTTTCCGTGGTAACTGTTATATGTCATTTTCCATAGATGAGAGCATTCTAGATGATTGCTTTATAACCCACTAATAGTATAAAATAGGCATATATATTTTTTATTTTTATTGCTCTTTGTACTGACTGTTTCATTTGTAAAGCAGATGCATGCCCTCAAATGTTTATAGAAGAATGAAGTTCAGTAGAAAACATATGATTATGCTGTTTTTCCCTGAGAGGGGAGTTGAAACCACAAATTTCTAGGGGTATTATTAAACTAAACAATGTGTTCATGAATTGAGTGGCTTACTTTCTTTCTTTTCGTTAAACAAAATGGCACAACTTCTGATGACTGAATCCCAAGTGTTGATATACGAAGATTCTTTCTTATGGCATTAGTACACCGAGGGCATGCTTTATTTTGCGTTTTTTTTTTAAATCATGACGTGGGTTATTTTGTATTATATAGTATGGACTAAAATCTGCTATAATGAAGCATGCTAATTTTGTTACAAGTACATTCCTTACATTTAAGGAAGAGGAAAGTATGTGTATTTATAGTTTCTATAAATTTTAATAGAAAACTTATTTAGATAGTATGAAACTTTTTCCTACTCAGAATTAAATATTTTCCAGGGAAGAGCGAAGTTAAAGAAGAAATGCAGAAGGTTAGCTTTTTCCCATATCCTCTATTTTTACCTGAGTAATTGCATCAATATTGCTGATAATAGTGAGCTCTGGAGGCTAGCAGTGAAAAACCTCCCAAGACTCTGGTTTTGAGTTTATTAAAAATGCTACTTGCTAATCTTCTGAGTCCTTTCAGAGTTCTGCTGATTTTTGTGGCTGTCAGGAGGTGAAATGATGAAGAGTTTCATAACAGAGCTACATTCCTGTTTTAGGAATATTTAACTTGAGTTGCCTAGGGGTTGCCAGTGTGAGCTGTAGAAGTCTGGTTGCTCACAGTTTTGGAAGAAGGCAGCTATCTCAGGCCTTGTGCCATTTCTTCTCTCTCTCTCTCTCTCTCTCCTGTTTGCTCTCAGGATCTTGTATAAAATGTTAGTGTTGATGAAACTTACTTATGCTTTAAAAAGCATGGCCTGGAAATTCTCACTTTCTGCTTTATAGCTTATTATTCCACTTGGGTTTTACCATGGGGGTTTAACATTATAAGCGAATTAGAAATGGGCTTGTATCTTTTCTTCTTGTCCTAGGTTGGGAATGGAATGGAAGACCTTGTGCATGTTCCCAGTGAACTAACCACCCCTCCTCCCGAGCTTCTAGAAATCTATCCTTTAAAAAGTTATTCATTTATTTAGTCTGTATGTATGTATGCATACTTGTATGTATGTATGTATGTGTATATTTGTGTACCACGGCACATGTGTGGAGATCAGAGGACAACTTTCACATTGGTTCTCACCTTCCACCTCATTTGAAGCAAGGTCTCCTGTTTCTCATAAGTCCCCAGGAAACTCTCTTGTCTCCACCTTCCTTCTCGTTGTAGATTCACTAGGATTGCAGGAGACCATCACTGTTTCTGGCTTTTACATGGGATCTGGGGATCTGAAGTCAGATGCTCAGAAATACACAGCAAGCACTGTATCTGCTGATCCATCTTCCCAGCCCTCCAGAAATGTTTCCTTAAGGAGCCATTTTGAAACCACACTTGGCACAATAATAAAAGCAAACTTTAAAAAAAAGTTCATTAAAGCACACACTTCGAAATTTTCCCACCCATATGTCATGAAGTAATCTTGAGCCTTGAAAGCCAAATATATCAGGGAGAGAAAATTATGACTAGGTTAAAGCAGAGGATTGGCAAATTATGGGTTGTGTGCCAAATGTGGCTTGTCTGACTCTTGTGGGCACAGCCTGTGAGTTAAGAATAGCATCTTTATTTCTAAATAATTCAACAAACTAAAACAAAAGAATGATATGAAATTAAAATTTCAGTGTCCATAAATAAAATTCTATTGGAACACAGCCAAACTAGTCCATTTCTGTACTGGTTATGGCTGAATTTTTCCTATAAAAGCTCAGTTGAATACATGCCATAGAAATGCTAGAGCTCACAAAATCTAAAATAAAATATTTTTATAAGAAAAGTTTACTGAGCCCCAAGTTAAATAGTGCCTTCCTTTTCTTGCTTCCCTTCTTTTCCCTCCCTCATTTCTACCCTTCATTTCTCCTTCTTCCCTCTCTCCCTTCTTCACTTTCTCTTCTTCCTCTTTCCCTTAGCTTTCTCTTTTCTTGCCCTTCCTTCCCCTCCTCTCCCCTCCCTCCCTCCCTGCCTCCCTTCTTTCCTTCCTTCCTTCTCTCCTTCTGACCATCTCATGTAGCTTAGTCTGGCTTTGGACAGCTAAGGATATTCTTGAACTACTGATTTTCCTGCCTCCACCTACCAAAGTGTTATGATTACAGGCATATGCCACCATGCCCAGTTCCAGTGCCTATTCTTGTTTTTCCTTCTCTATCACTCCAGCCCATATATGGGCATACTGAGTATGTTAACTAGTCAAAGTCTCTACTACACATTCACAATTAATATAGAATTTACCCTTATTAAAATTTGTTATTTCAGAATCTTTAACTGTTTGAAACCAGCTCTCATAAGGGATAATACTTGTTCTATTGGTTGCATTGGGCATTATTCATGCTTATTCTCTGGTTATTGCATGTGTCTGCTTTCATGAGGCTAGAGAGTTGCTTTCTAAGAGTGACACCTTCCAGAGGCCTTTAAACTTGTAGTTCAACTTGGATGGAAAAAGAGTGGCATTAATACTGGTAAGACCTCACCCAGCATGTGCTGGTGAAATGATAATGGAATGAATGGGAGAATGCTGAGTATTTCCTTACAGTACACTTGAGCCACCCGGTCCTAATGGCAAATGACCTTCCTCAATCTATTTCCAAAGGGAATACTAGATAAGTGGGTTTCATGGTAGGCAGAAGATTGCAGGCACGAAGGATCAATGTGGGGTTGAGTTAAACTTCAGTTATGATTTAATTGAGAGCATTGCAATGAAAAACTAGAGGCTATCTTTAGCTCTTTATAGCAAAACCATATCAAAAATATGATGCTTGCTTCTGAGTAATTGAGATCATTATGCACTGACACTCTGAAAAGTATCTTGAAGAAATCTAAGCCTTAGTTTTAGACAACAAAGTTAACAGTCCCATTTTTTTTTTTCCTGGCAGAGAATGAGAACAATTTCCTGCCCGAACTGTTATATTTACACATATGGTATATATTTTTGACACATTGTGGATACTCTGTACTAAATTACTAGTGAGTGAAGTTGTATATTATCCATTCTATAACTTACTGCAAATTTGTGGTCCAATTTGTTTAGTTAGATATCATGATTGGTACTTCTTGAATGTAAAGGAGTACCTATATTAAAGCGTTAAAAAGTAACTGCCTTAAGTATTACAGAATAAAGTTTGGTTTGTTTTTGACATATGAAGCCCTTTTTATACTATTAAGAAACTAATTTCTGCCTGTGATTAAATCCACAAATAGCACCTACAGGAAAGATGAGGAATGGGCCAAGAGTGGAACATTTCTACAGTTATATGAGTTGACTATAGAATTGAAGAAACGATATATTGAACTTGATGGCTTACAGAATTGACATGTGAAAGGGTGCCTCAAGGTGCTTTTTCTGATTAAAATATTGGAGTATAAATTAAAAAAGAAACTCATAAGCAAAAGAAGAAAAGTTCCTAGTTGCATTAAAAGAATTGTTTATAGGTGTGTTTTAGGAGTCACTTTTGAGTAGTAAGAAATTATCATTTTTATGAAAGTGACCTTTCTAAAGTTTGAAAAGGAAAAGTAGTTTCTCTATAATTACAACATATTATGTAGGGTTTTAATTTTTATTTTGATTATTTTTATATGTTCAGACATTTTCTGAGGTTTGCTTAATAGAAAATAAAGCATAATTGTCTGACAAAAATGTGCAGAATGAATGATGAAATTTCCCCAATAAATGTATGAATAAGTGCACTAGTACATTTAGCTGGCACAGATACTTATTTCATCAGGAAATGTGTGTGCCTGACACATAGCCACAATGATGCTGGGCTGTGGTGTCTGCTCTACATTGTCCTTCACATCCTTGGTTAATAATATTCCAAGGAATTTGATTTTTTTGGAGGCTATTGAAAATGGGACAGTCTCTCTGATGTCTTTTTCTGTATGCATATCGTTTGCATGCAATACAGGCTTGTTCCATTTTAGACTTTTCCCATCTCCTGACTTAAACAGCTGAACTAACATGTTATATGAGCAGCCTTAACAAATTAGCCCTACTTTTAGAGTGGTTTATTCTTTTTCTGATTGATGAATCAGAGAGTTGTTCTGGATGGGGTAGGGATGAGAAGATTAGCCCCACTTTGAGAGTGGATTATTCCTTTTTTGATTGATGACTCATATAATTTCTCCTGATGGGTTAGGGAAGCTCCTTTGGTCATGCAGATGAACATTCAACATGAAGTCCAAAGTAGCCTACTCAGGAATGTTTAGCTGATAGATGAGGGGATCAGAAATGGTGGGGGTTAAATGAGATCATTTTAAGAGCTACATCATTCCACCTACCCAAGTTTGATTTCCTAGAACTCTAGCTATATCTAACTCTGAAAGAGATTTGGAAATCTAGTCTCTAATCATGTGCCCTGTCATTGGTGGACATTTGGGGCTTGGCATTGTAGTTCTTCCTGCTAGAGGTAGTGTGTGCTTTCTGCCCCCACTATACCAGAATTTAGCCAATTGACTGGCTCTTGCTAATGGAACATGAACAGGAGTCACAGAGTCTGCTTTGGTAGAAGACAGCCTTTAGGGACATTCTGTGTTACTTTATTGCTTCTAACATGAAAAATTGGATCATGGTATGACCCAGAAGCTAGATTAATCTGGAAGACTATCATCTGACAGAGATGGAAGAATGTGAACAGCTGCTTTTTGTCCTATCATGCCATGGTATGCAGCTTCATCATGGCATTTCTTGTGATAGGTCATTGACAGTATGACTGAGTTCTGTTTTGGTTCGTGTCTCATTAACTCTTTGAGAGACCATCCCTTTGTATTAACCCCCCCCTTGGTTTATAGTAGTATTTGGCAAACTATGAATGAATTACAGTACAGCCATACTGCATCTCACATGATGTAAAATAATGGTGGCAAGATCTTCCTGATTCTGTACTTCATTCAACAGATTGGACTGCTCGATGAATAAATGCCTATGCCTATTGTACCCATTATAAACTTGACAATGACCTTCTGCCTACACATACTGATTGGGACTCAGCCCTATATCTAGGCCTCTACACTCTGTCAGTCTCATCCTGTTTTGTTTCTCTTCCTTCTAGTTTTGAAAACCCATGATAGATATTGTATCTTTATTGCCAAAAGAGAGTCATAGATATTGATTATAAAATACATTGGGGTTTGAAAATGAGAGGGTTTCTTGTTCTTAACTGTAGCATTAGAGATATTATTGCTAATGTATTTTGTATATACTATATTGAAAAATGAAGGAAAGAAGCAAAAAGTACAACATTGTTCTTACAATGCCAAGTGAAATACATTATTTTGCTAAAGTGTGTATGTATGATTGACCCAGACTTTTTCTATATTTCTATTAAAATAGCACATTAAACAAACAAATTGGAACAAATGAGAATATGAAAACATATTTAAAATTAGCAAGAAACACAGCATAGCTATGAAAATAAGAAGAAAATCCTTCTAGAGTGATATAGAAAGATCTCCGGATACATTAAGTAAAAGTAATAAGGTACTAATCTGTTTATAAAGGTGAAGGAAATGATTAAAGTTCATTTCATGTGTTACCATTAAAGTGACAGGAAGAATTAAAAAAACTACTATTGATAGTTAGCTTTGTAAAGTAGTGGTATGGAGGGTTATGAGCAAGAGAGTGGGAACACAAGGACATGGGTCCCATGTTCCCCATCACATTTTATATTTTCAATCATTTTGAATAGGTTACCTATTAACAAATAAACTTAAATTTCAAAGATGCTAGTAGGATACCCACACAAATCTAAACTTCCAAACAGCTAGAGCAGAAGGTTCTCTCCGTGTGTGTGTGTGTGTGTGTGTGTGTGT